>OY978530.1:6092500-6402500 GCA_963854835.1 Megamerina dolium
AAATCGCATGTACGGAGTTTAAACTTGATATATTTTATAAAATCCACTTAAGTCGAGATAAAAATTGGGTTCCTCTAAAATGCAGCAAATAATTTTAATAAAGCTAATTCAAACATATTTTTATTAATTTGAGTAATATATATTTCAAAGTTATGTTTTTATAGAACTGTAGATTCTCCTACAATGAGGTTTACGACTATATAGTTTGGATGGCGCAGCAAGCCCAATACAAGTCAATCCTTGCACCTGAACTATCATTGCTTTTGCCTCGAGATAAAATCAAATAGATACATCCAATTGCAGTACATTAGCGTGATCCCCCATATTATACCACACATTCCCTTACGCTTCTGAATTTTGTCGCTAAAAGGGCCATTCCAAGTGAACTTGTTATCCGGAATAATACCTAGGAGCTTGGCTTCCTTTGAGATATTGATATGCGATCTAAATAGTCTTAAGAGTTCCATTGTTAATGCTTTCTTCTTTTTAGCAAAGGTACCACGTCCGTCTTACTAGCATTGGTAGCGAGACCCTGTTCAGCATTTCTAAATTTCTACATTTTTAAAGTAGTAATTTATATCCCTCCTCATGAAAGTTCTCTTTCCGCTACCCTGAAAATATTCATGCAGGGTTGCTTAAGTAAATTCGTCAGCTCTGTACGCGTGTTGATATATACTTAATGGTCTAGTAAACGGTTTTGTGCTTTCCATGCAGCTTTTTCTTTGAAGCATTGTTTAATGCTACCATATCCTGGTATGAGAATGTCAAATTCTAAAAAAAGTTGAAGTTGCTTTGTTTAGTGTTAAACTAAAGTTTGTTAGTCATATATGACTAACTATATATGGTTAACAAACTTTTGGAAACATACAAAAAATACAGCTTCGCCTTTTTTGGGACACCCTAATGCACATAGAGAGAGCATATATATGCACGCTCGGTTGCATCTGTCGAAAATGTATGTACTATTCGAATACCACTTTGTTAATTGTAGAACTGCGCATGCTAAAATACTAGTAATTTTATTTCTTTTCTTTAGAAGCTCCGTTATGAAGCCCCAGTCAGTAGCCCCATCCACGTAAAAGTCCTCTTGCAAAATCTCATCTAGGTGATACACATTACGAAAAATATATTCTTTGTGAAATAAACATCTTATTGCGCGGAATGGAGCAGCTGTAATTTACTGTGTTCAATTGAAATAATTGCAACGGGTTATTTACCTTTTGCTTCCATAGCTGGTATTGTCGATCATGTACATCAATCAGAAGGTTGGGTTAAGATATTGTGACTGCCCTCTCTTTCTGAGAGAACACACTTAGGTCAGAAAGTCCCACTGTGATACCACCGAACTTCTCTTCCAACACTGTTGTGCGTGTTAAATTTGGACATCATTAGAAGGGACCTACTTATATTAGCCGGTTCTGAACGGCAGAACCCTTGTGACATCTCTTTATCTTAGGTTTATCACAAAGCTCTTTTAAAAAGCAAATTGTTACTGCCGGAAAAACTGCCGTTTCTTTCTGACAGGTGGGTACCATTTGAAAGAAAAATCTTTTCTTTTAAATTCATATTAAATTTTGTTATGCTTCAGCCAGGGATTGAACCCACGACCTACAGATCATAAGGCCAAAGCACTAACCACTGAGCTACGGCATCCCATCAACCAGAAACTCCCCGTACATTTTTGAAATGTTCGCTGTTAATGCGTTAATGTTAATTCCAGTTGTATTATGAGTCTTACCATGAGTATTTCATTTAGTAAACGATTCGAAGTTGTGAGTGCAGATCCGTTGTACACTACGAAGCTTTGTTGTTATGCTTTGTGGTCTAATAACACAGTGATGTGGTAGAAAATAATACAGATGGTTAGCATTCACAAAATCCCGCAATGACAAGTGTCAAAGTGATTTCTATTCGTCTGTGAAATCGATGTACAATTTTTCAAAGATTGGTCATGGTTTAAACGTTATTCCAGAAAGCGTCCATGTGCATTTTCCAAAGAATTTCCTAAGCATTTCGCCAAATTTGGAATTCGAACCTTAAGACGACTATCACAATTCAATACAACATTATTGACGAATTGATAATCGCAGCGATTTTCTTCCTCAGAAAGTTTTGTTGGATGAGAAGAGAATTCGTGTATTTCCCAGATTCTTGTGAGAAATGCATCAATTGACGTACTCGTTCCAACTACCCACCTAAACAAAGTAACTAATAAGGAAGGTTATCCTTTTCCCAATAAAATATTTCTATCATGCAGCAACTTAAAAAAGGTTTCAGTGCTAATAAGCAGATCACAACATGTAGCGGTTTATTGAAGAGAGGATCAATTGTAAGCTTTCAGGAATGCACCAATCTTTTGCAATAATATACTGGTCAGGTTGCTCTGTCAAGATTATTTTTGTTACAGCAAATGTAGACGACAATTTAAAGTCAGTAAATCAAGATTTAATTGCAGCGAAAACTGAGTGTTTGATTCGAGTGCGGATATCTCCTATTCCAGATATTTCTTCATTCATGTGTTGCCAATCTAATTGCAAGCGTTTTGCCACGTCTTCTGTTATGAAATTGATTTCAGAATACGAATCTACAAGAGCACGCACAGTATGAAAGACGTCATATTTATTTCTAATGAAAACCACTACCTTAATATTATTACTCTTCTGTAGGAACATGTGGCTCAAGAAATTGTTTTGCCTTGTTCTGATGGTTGCTATAATAAACTTGACTCGATCAAGAACTTTAGCTAAGAACTATGTGTAAATGAGTATGATGCAATGACTTATTCACACGAAAATTTGAATTTCGAAGGGTATTTCGACGAAATGTTTCTTTTACGTAGACAATTTATGCAAAGTAATTAGCGTTTTACGAAGTCGAACCGCTGCAATACTGGCAGCAATAAGAATGAATAACAGTGTCCCTGTGAATGCTCTATTTTGTTGCAATAATAACAATTTGAGTGTACGTTAACGAAAGTATTCCCGTCCTTTTTCGATTGCCCTCTTGTTTATTTTCATGTTACCTTTGATTTTTTTCGAGAGTTTTTACTCGACTTTCTAACAGCTGCCAACGCTGGCTTAAAATGTCATAGCAGTGATCCCACATTGGCAAAGATTTCAAATTTTTTTATTTTCATATGTTTCTTTTGAATATAACCTTAAAACGACAACATGAACTAAAATAGAATTCATGAATTCTATCTCTGATCCAATGACAATACCTAATGATGCACGAACGGCAGAGATAGTATCGATTAAGCTTCGTAGTTGGTTCGGATCGTTTTTTGCCATAAAGTGTAAGCTAAAAACAAATTTATATAGTCGAGAAAGATTAGTTATTATCGTTATTATCGTAACGCTCTTGTAAGCGTTGTAAAACCTTACATTAATTTCAAAATGTTGAACATTAATTAACGTTGGTCTAGATAGACAATTTAGTAGAAAAGTGAATTTTTCAACAATCGGGTTGTGGCATCACCATGAACCATACGCTCAAATGGGTGTATTAATTTTTTATAATCTGAATATTTTCCATTAAACTGTTGCAATTTCAATTGTGATAATCGGTTACGATTTGTTGATGCTGGACACGAGGGAGAGCTTAAAAGAGTGCTATCCCCTATTGTATTGCGACTCTTAAAATTTAGTAAAGACAAATTTTAGCGTTTACAAAGATGAATAGCTCTTCTACATCTGTTCTGTTTATGTCATGCATAACATTTACTAATTTTTTGAATTGTGATTCAATAACTTCCAAACGACACTCTAAAATAGTTGAATCCACCTGATCACCATCTAATGCAACTTTGTCTTTCATAATAGTAAATTTGTCAATTAATATTAAACTCAGATACTGATTGTACATCTGGGTGTTGATCTTCTGTTCTTTCCATATTTTCCATTTCATCCAAAACGAAAAAAATTGGAACGCGAGAATTGAGAAAATTAGTAACATCGTAAAAATAACATAAAAAGTAGGATTTAGCATGTGTTGAATAATAAAAAAAATATAACTGTTGGTAAAACATACGTGTTTAAAACCGTAAAGCACTGGTTAGTTACTGCAGTAGTAGCGGTGCAACGAAAATATTGTGACTGCTGTGGTAGCAATGCGACAATATTGGTATTCGCGCAGCTGCGCTAATGGAGCACTTTATCTATAAAATTTTTGAACGCAAGTGTGCTCAGCACAATATAAAACCTAATAAACGACGAAAAGCACGGCTATGATGAACTTAATGTTACGCAGTGCAGCTGACGTGAAGTGTACTCAAAAAAAGTGGGTGCCAGCGCAGCCACTGATATAGTGAAAAGACGAAACTAATATAGCAAATTTTTGAGGGTATATGTATGTATATGTATTTGATCAATGTATTTACTTTGGCAAAATAGTCCGACAGTTACTTAAATAGACTACACTTTTGGGTACCAGTCCGAAGGCAGGCCAAGGTAACGTTAATACCAATCAACAAATTGGTTACCAATCATTTGAAGAGTGAAAAACATACACTGTTCTGTCACTGGATTTCTTATTGAATATCGATTTAGTTCGAACGTAAATTACTTACCCAACCGTCTTTGTTTTAGTTAGAAATTCAATGCGCCGACAGGTTCTCATGTACTTGTTCTTTCCACTGGAGGTTGCGTCTTCCATTTCTGCGTCGTCTGCGGGTCGTCTGCGGGTTCCGAATATAACATCATCTTAGATGGAGTGTGTTATTTCATTATCTCAACGCGTCTTGACTAACGAAGTCGCTGAATTTCGACGCACCTTACTATGGCAGTGTCAGAATACAGCTCGTACAGCTCATAATTGTACCTCATTCGGTGCTCACTATCAACGCAAATAGGTCCAAAGATCTAGCGTATGACTTTCTGAAACTTCGAGCATTCTCTCATCTGAAGTGGAAATTGTCCAAACTTCGGTGGCATATGTAAGGACAGGCATGATGAGAGACTTGCAGAGTGTGGTTTTCGTTTATCGAGAGAAACCCCGACTTCTCAATTGCTTACTTAGCCGAAAGTAGTACATGTTACCAAGAGTGATCCTTCGCATTATCTCCAGGCTGACGTCTTATGGTGTTGCTGCTTGTTCCAAGATACATAAAGTCTTTCACTACTTCAAAAGCGTAGTTATCAATTCTTTGTTTGCTGATAGTAGGTACTTCGTCTTGCCCTCGTTTACCGTAAGATCCATTCAACGCGTCTCTTTTTCCAACCCTGAGAATGCTGCACTCACTGTTCTCGTCTGCATGCCGAATATGTCACTATCATCAGTATCCAACAGCATGCTACTTTTGTTGAAGGTAGTGCCATTATATCTTACATCAGCAGCTTGTATTATTTTCTCCATAAGAAGATTGAAAAAGTCGCACGAAAATGATTCACCTTGTCTGAAACGGCGGGGAGAGGTCCTTCCCAATTTTCACTGCAGAACGGGAGCTACACAGTGTTAATCTGCAAATACGAATAAGCTTCCCAGGAATACCGAACTCAGACATGGTTGTGTAGAGGTAATCCCTTACCAACAGAAAGATAAGTAAAAGTAATGGCGATGGACAATATTTTGAACATTGAATGTATAGTATAACCAATTTTCGAAAACAAACCGCACGAATTTATTTATACTCCTGATATTATAACTGTAGTCGTCCAAGAACAACAAAAAATTTAATTTGAATTGTCGCCACACTGTCGCCGCACTTACACACCGGTTACTTTCAAATTCTAGAAATTTGTAAGTAAAAACTTAACAGCGAATTCATACTTGTTTATATTCACCGTATACCGAAGTCCCTAGTGTTTATAGGAAACGATTGGATACCGTGGAATAAGTCCCATGTATATCGAATACTTTTTATGCGTACTGTGTAAAAGAGTAAAGCCTAAGCTCAAGAATCTGATTGGACCTTAGAAGTGTGGCTGCAGACCTACTAGGTGCAGTTTTGATCAGATTATCACACTACTCAAAATACTGGAGAAAACTTAAAAAAACGAGATAAACAACTAATACCTATTGTTAATTATAAAGCCGCTTTGAACAATCCGGTGACTTAGCTCTACGCGACAATGTGTGAGTTCGGTACCGCTACAACGCTCATTTGACATTGGAGAATAACACTTTTCTTGCCGTTGTGCAATGAAAATTGGAAAGGTCTTCTCCCCTCCGACTACTACGGAACTGGGTTTTAGACAAGGAGATTCGATATAGTGTGACTTATTCAATACTATTAATGGGAAGATGCTTGAATTGCTGAGTTACGACAAAACGGTACTATCTTCAGCAAAAGTGTTATGCAGCTATCATATGTTGACGATATTGACATAATCGGCAAGAACGCGCGAGAATTCGGTGTAGCATTATAAGACTTTTAAAGAAAGATGCGTCGAACGGGTTTTATGGTGAACGAGGGCTAAGTAATCAATTTAAAAGTCGGGGTTTCTCTCGAGAAACGAAAACCACGCTTTACAAGTCTCTCATCATGCCTGTCTTTAGAAACTTAGACAATTCACACCTCAGATGAGAGATTGCTCGGAGTTTTCGAGAGAAAAGCTAGATTCGGCCTAAATCGATTATCGGTTGTAATGGCCACACACACACATATATATATATATATATATATATATGACTTGTAATCTAACGGGTTGAGGTCTGGAATACCAGCTGGCCAATCATCCGTTGATATGAAGTGCGGAATGTTGTTTTTTAGCCACAGTTGTGTCGTTTTTGCTTTGTGACGAGGGATGGTGGCCTCTTTGGATCCTCGGGATGAGTTGGGATGTTTCTCTGGATGATCGAGCATACACACGATCGTTATGTTTATTCAACGAACGATGTTTCTACGGTAAAGATTTTCTCGTCAATAAACAGAATTTGTCTGCGAGACCACCGGCTGCGTAACGCTTTCGATTATCGCTTGCGTTTTCCCTCCAATGCGGCCATGAGCAGGTGTTCAGTGTGTCGCTTGTACGCGCTGAGTATCAAATCTTTATGGACATGGATTTTTGCGATATTTGCATTTCCCGTCACAAGATTTTCAACGGTTTTCGGTCGATCCGTTTCTTCACGGCTTTGACCGCTTTCGGAGTTCTCACAATGCGCGGCCGGCTGGACATTTGATAGTCTCGTACTCCACCAGTATTCTCAAACAACTTCACAGCACGATACACAAAAGTGCGAGTGATTCCAAGCGGTTGCAACGTCCGAAAGAAATCGCCTTTCCCATGTTGCATTTTAATAGGCCAAATACAACAATACTGTTTTCGATGTCGCCCTATTCTATGATTGTAAAGAATTGATGCCAAAATCTTTTTACGTGGCAATGAAGCATAAATGTCCACTTCACATCGCAGTCAAGATGAAAAGGATGCCCCAATATTGCATTCTTAATGAATGCGTTTAGTTGTGTACCAATATTTGTGACTTATGTATATTTATATATATATATATATATATATATATATATATATATATATATATATATATATATATATATATATATATATATATATATAATTTTTTTTTTTATATATATATATATATATATATATATATTTATATATGTGTGTAAACCTCCCAACCATGCTCCCAGAGTTCTGGCGAGTCACTAGTGACGTGTGTGGCCTGCGAATTTTTTGATTATATGTATGTTATATACAAGGTGCGACAAATATGTATTAAGACTGCCTCTAGAAAACACAATTAAAACACGATATCTGCTAATTTTTCGGTATATTTATTCGAAATATTCATCTTCTGATTCAATACACTTGTTACATCGATTTAATAGTCCGTCGTATGGTCTGAATGTCATCAAAAAGGCATCCTTTAAACTTCAATTTCTGTTTTGGGAACAAAAAGAAGTCGCACGGTGCCAAATCAGGTGAATACGGCGGGTGATTCAACACACAGACCTGATTCCGAGCTAAAAATTGACGAACAATTAGTGCTGTGTGACTCGGTGCATTATCGTGCAACAGAGACCAAGTGGATTCTGGACATCAAACGCTTCAAAACTTCGAGGTAACATGCAGAAGTAATTGTTTGACCAGTTGAAACAAATTCTTTGTGGATAATTCCTTTGCTATCGAAGAATGTGATTAGCATTGCTTTGATTTTTGATAAACTTTTCGTGCTTTTTTGGCTTGTGGTGAGTTTTTTGATTTCCATTCCGCACTTTGACGATTGGTTTCTAGATCATATTGGAAACACCATGTTTCATCACCAGTAGCAATTGTTTTCAGGAAGTTTAGATCATTTTCTGCAGCTGCAACCATGTCTCTAGAATGACTGTCTCTCATTAATTTTTGGTCCTCGGTTAATGTGTGTGGAACAAATCTCGCGCAGACCTTTGTTTCGCCCAAAAACTCGTGAAGAATGAGTAGGATAGTTTCTTTGTTGATGTTTAAGGCCTCTTCCATAATTTTCACAGAAGCATTGAGGTCTTCTGTAATAAAATCACAAACTTTCTGGATCGCTTCCGACGTCCGCACTGAAATTGGATTTCCTTCTTTTATTTCATCTTCCAGCGACTCTCTGCCATCCAAAAACCCTTTATGCCATATAAAACATTTGATCTTGATAAACAAGCATCGCCATATGCTTGCTGCATCATTCCGAATGTTTCTGAAACACTTTTACCTATTTTTGCTTGGAATTTAATGACCGCTCTTTGCTCCATGTTAAAATTTCAACATCAAACGCACACGTGTTTTGTAAAATGAATATCAATCAACATTAAATGTCAACAAAATGCCATGAAATTTTGACAGTTAGTAGAGGAAGGTGGAAGCTTCAAAACGCATGTGCTCACACATAGATGGATTGGCAGCTGAGATATGGTTCGAGTCTTAATACATAATTGTCGCACCTTGTATGTTATTATTATATACGTTATTATAATTAATATTATATATATTTATATATATATATATATATATATATATATATATATATATATATATATATATATATATATATATATATATATATATATATATATATATATATATATATTAGGTGTAGTAAAAGGAAATCCACTACTTTTCCAATAGATGGATTTAATAATCTAAGTGCGATCGAGTTACGATAGATGGCGTTAGAAAGATAGGATTTCATACTAAATTAACTTTTCAGGTAGTTTTGTGATTGCTTGACTCAGTATTGTTTGAGTACGATGGACACCAGTAAATAGAAAATACGCCATATTTTACAGTTTTTCTTCGATAAAGGCGAAAATGCTAGCCAGAAGGTTGAAAATGTGAATAGTGTTTATGGTCCTGATACTATAACAGCCAATCGTGCAATTTTGGTTTCGTCGATTCCGTTCAGGTAATTTTGATGTCAAAGATGCAAATATATATATATATATATATATATATATATATATATATATATATATATATATATATATATATATATATATATATATATATATATATATATATATATATATATATATATATATATATATATATATATATATATATATATATATATATATATATATATATATATATATATATATATATATATATATATTTGAAAATAAACTTGAGTATTGTAAAAACTGAATGAGATGATGTTTTACAATATAGTTTATAATATAGTTAATGTAGTGTCTAAAAAAGGAAATAGGTTTCAAATTGAAATATATTTCAACTAGTACATCAGGTTTAAGTAAAGCTCGGTCAGACATAATTTCAAGTTTGTTGAAATTTTTTAAAATGTCGTTTTTGGATGCTACGTTGGGAAATTTTTTGTGGTGCGCTTCTACTATTTGAAACACCATCTGCTTCTAGGTTTCGAAACTGGTTACTTTTTCGTTGAAGTTTAATACAAGGTTTATTGCCCTTTCGGCAGTATCGTTCACAACAATTATTTATTTCACTATTGTTTTAGCGTGTATATAATTTTCTTTGCTAATCCAGCGACTGGGGTCAATATACAACAAATTTTTCTAATCTTCAATGCTAATTGCATCTACATTTAACTCCACAACAAGTTATTACGAGAGAACCTTTGTTATAAATCTTTCATTAGAAGTGCCGGTTAACCCAACATTGAGCAAATTACGGTAAGACTTGTATTTTATGGTCTAAAATTTTCTAGTTTTACAGTATTTGTTAAAAAATAAAAAGTTTGAGATTACTTGTTATTGAGATCTAATTCCCGCATTTTACTTCAGGATATTTGGTCACCCCAAGTCACCCCACTCACTATAACTGATAAATTAATAAAAAATGGGTCTAACTAATACACGTTTTATTTTGGGACTATAATCATTAGTCCATTATTTTTGATATCCCAAAAGCACGATCCCTGGCATTTAAAAATTCAACAAAAGTTTAAATCTTTTAGTACTTTTCTTTTGGTTAATTCCAATCAACAAGTGATGAATATTGAATAATCCTATGACTAGAAGAAATACATGGCATCTCTAATCTTTATCAGCAGGAAGCACGAACGAGATGGTCGATCGACGACGACGATGACAATCGATCGGTGCAATAACGAAAACAGACCATCCATGTTTGAATTTTGTTTGGTACTTGGCTTAGTACGGAAATATAGTAAGAACAAGCAAGACGCATGTGAGAAACTACACATATTCGCGCGCACAATCTCGCAGAATCCACTAAGCAACATTAATGGTATTATGGTTTATATGATTGTAGTTGCCGTCGAAAACGTTGTGTTTGTTGTGTTGTGTTGTTTCGTGTATTTTCGTAACTTATTTCTGTTGTGAATTGATATTATGTGCTACAATAATTCGAGAAACGGAAGTTATCGATGGCAACAATTTTTCTTTGTCTCCGAATATTTGTTCGTAGATTCAATAATTCGCTCACTCTTCCTGTAGATCGTTTAATATTTGGATTTTCCGCGTTTTGTTTTGGTTTTTCCGTTTATTTGTTAAATATTAAAGTATTATTCAAAATATATGCATGTACCGCTCTAAAGAACGCAGTAGTCTCAGGCTAGACAATAATTGAGATTGATAAATCTTGCAACAATAATTCTAATAACAATATAATATTAATTTAATAAATATCTTTTTTAATGTCAAATGTGTGAAAAACGTAATTGAAAGTAGTCTTAAACTAATGAAAAAACCAAATTATTGTAACTGACACACCAAAAAAATTATAACGGACAGATGTATCTGAATATATATGTGCTTTAAAAATTTAAATTAACATAGAATGAAGTATGAAAAAAAGAATGGTGGTACGGGTTCTTATGTCAAATAAAAATTAAAGTAAAATAAATTAAATCAATAATGACGAAAGAAGTGAAATTATAAAAGAATATGAATAAACATCTACATATATATATATATATAATTGTAATTTTTGATAATTATGATTCTTCACTTTATGCTTTAAAATATCTAGTGACAGACGGTTTAAACTAAAATCCCACCGGACATCAAAGTCCATTTTATCGTAACATGAAAAACCATCTAATGTTCCACAAAAATTAAAATATGTGGTGTCGTTCAAAATCGATGTGCAATTCAATTTTAATTTTAATATCAGCATTTTAATATCAGCACTGAACAAATACAATTAAGGCTAACTAAATAATTCATTGGAATATACAATAAGAATTCATAAAAACTACATAACATTTCTGGATTTATACACCTTAAAAAATGAAAAATGAAAAAAATAAAAATAAAAATAAAAATAAACGCTATAGAGATACCAATTTCATAAAAAAAGATACATACTCAAAATAATATGTTTTTTAAGAATGTTACAAAATATAACAAAACAATATACATATATACAATAATTTTGTACAAACTGATATTTTGTGCTAATATCTCAAACATAGAAACATATGTATATAAAGTAGGAATTCAGGAATTCATATGAAATGCGATTGTGGTGGCGTAAAATGCGAAATGTCAGACAAACAGTATATACACTAAAGGCATTTAGTCGTTGATGCGAAAATACAAAATTGCAAAAATGTAATTTTTTTGCACTAACGCTTTAACATCGCATTAAAATTTGGGAGAATAGCACGAAAGTGTGCAGCCACGATGATACTACTTTATTTCGAAATAATATTAAATTAAAAAAATTTCCGTACAAACACTTTTTAATTTTTGCATTTGGTTGAGTGCTTGCTCATAGTGCTTTACACATAGTGTATGTGTAAATATCGGAATTTCGTATTTTGAACCGCCGCAATCGCATTTGACATCAACTACTGAATACCTGCATTATGTATATGTGTTTGAGATCGGAGCACAAAATATCAGCTTCTGAAATATTATTTGTTTCATCACACCACAAACTCGACAAAATTATTGTATAGATGTTGTTGTTGTTGATTTTTTGGAATTGTATCTCGGGTTGTACTCCTTGACTAGGTAATATATAATTAGGCTAATCCTGAACAAATTTCCGTATGAAAGTTTTTACTTGTCAGCAATACATTTTACATTTCTGGCATGTGAAAATATTGTCATGAAAATTTGTTTAGGATAGATCAGATTGTTTGTGGGTGCCGTAGCTCAGTGGTTAGTGTGTTCGCCTTTTGATCTGTAGGTCGTGGTTCAATACCCGGCTGATGCATAACAAATTTAATATCGAAAAGATTTTTCTTTCGAACGGTACCCACCTGTCGGCAAGCAATTGGCAATTCTTCCGACAGTAACAACTTGCCGTGAAAAAGCTTCTAAAAAGAACTCTGTGACAAAGCTCAGAAAAAGTGATGTCACAAGTGTTCTGCCGTTCGGAACCGGCTAAAATAAGTAGGTCCATCCTAATACTGTCCAAAATTTAAGACGCACAACAGTAATGGAAGAGAAGCTCGGCCAATGAGCCCTTTGGGGCTTTAAGTGCCACATATATATATATATATATATATATATATATATATATAGATCAGATTGTTTCTTATAACACACACACACACACATATATATATATATATATATATATATATATATACATACATATATATATATAAAATATATATATACATATATATATATATATATATATATATATATAAAAATATGTATATATATATATATGTATATATATATGTATATGTATATATATATATATATATATATATATATATATATATATATACATATATATATAAAAAGTGTCTTTTCTAGAGTGAAATACTTTCAAATTTGGAAAAAAATACAAAATGTAATATTCTTAACTAAAAATTGAGTGGAATTGGAAATTGGAAGGATAATTTTATGCAATGAGTGTTTGATTATGATTCCGGGTATATGGCCGCCGCGGCTGGCTCGAACGTGGCATAATCTGGAAACCTAATTTTCTGTTACTTTTTCAAGCAATTGAAGCCAAATCTCGGCAATAGTTCTCTCGATGTTGGCTTGTAATTCATCCAAAGAGGCTGATTTCTTATTTCACACAAAAATAGTCCAGAGGCCTTAAATCGCAAGATCTTGCAGGATAGTTCACAGGTATATTTCGAGAGATTATGTTGTCGCTAAAACTTTCCTTCGATTGTTATAGTCGATATATGGAATGTAGAACTGTCTTACTGGAACCATATCTACAATATTTAGGTTAGCAATCAATACAATTTTAAATTTTATTTTTTTGTATGGGCAGCGAGCTAACCTAATAGCTAAAATAGTAAAAAATTAAAGCAAGCTTCAATATATTGTGAAAATGTATGAATTTAACATCATTTCGAAATAAAATGACAACGTCGTGGGTCTGAACTTTCATGCAATGTTCTGAAAATTGAATGCGATGTTGACGTTTAAGAAAATTATCGAATTTTTAGAATATTGCATATTCGCATCAACGTACAGGTAAATATTATAGATACACATATGTCATTTCATACCGTCATATATTATTTTACCGTCGGATGACAATACATACATATGGTAATCAACATATATATAGTATAGCAAATATATTTTAACATACATAGATATAATAAGGATTTGTGTTTTAATAAAATTAAAAGCATTATTAACGGATAACATGATATTACAATGTATTTTTTTATTGCTTTTGTTTCTAAGGGCATAAAATATCAATCAAATGTTTTTGTTGGCTATATAAATTTGGTGAATTTCTGAATTTTACTGATTATGCGATTGAACTTTTTATGTCAGCTCAGATAAGTTTAAGTTTCTTGGATTCGATACGGCTGTAAATCCAGATTTTGAGCACTCACTGATATTTTACAAACCATTTGCGTATTCAAATTATTAGTAAGAAGAAGTGCACAATCGAGATACCATCATACAGTGGCTCCCAGCTTATTTCGTACAGTGACAGTTTAAAAATTGCTGCAGTCGTAATTCCTAATATAGCAAAAATTTGAACAAAATATAAATGCCATTTTAGAAAGGAAGGTTTGTTTTTATTTTCCAAAATTTACTTTTTCAAAATTTTAGTGTTTGACACTATAAAAAAATAAAATAAGAAAAAAATAGGAAAATTCATGTCACAGCTTATTTCGTACAGTCTCTTTAAGTTCAAACTAAAAACAAAGTAAGTTGATTTTAATATTTAGTTGACATCCCTTAGCGTTAATGACAGCCTGGAGTCTATTTGGCATTGAATCCACCAATTTTTGAGTGATGTCTGGTGTGATTTTTTTCCATTCTTCCATCAGTACCTTCTTTAGGTCTTGCTTATTAGAAATCTTGTGTGTTCTTATTTTATTGTCCAAAATAGACCAAAGATTTTCAATCACATTCATGTCAGGTGACTGTGGTGGTGGAGACATCAAGTGTGGGCAGTACCAAATAAGCCAAGATTGCACAATCCCAGATTTATGTTTTGGGTCATTATCTTGGTAGTACCGAAATTCTTCCCGCAAACCCAGTTTGTCTGCACTTTGAAGTAAATTGTTTTTCAGAATCTCGAGGTACTTCATTTTGTCCATTGTTTCCTCAATAAAAACCAATTCACCTACTCCGGCTGCTGACATACAGGCCCAAACCATCACGCTACCGCCACCATGCTTCACTGTGGGCTTAAGGTTCTCCTTGTTTAGCTCGGTATTCGCTTTACGCCAAACATATGACATTCCGTCCGAGCCAAAAATATTAAACTTAGACTCATCCGCGAAAATAACGGTATTCCAGAACGCAGGAGTATTAATAATATGCTCTTTGGCGAAGTCAAGTCGGCGTTGTATATTCATTTTCGAAATGAATGGTTTCTTTCGGGCTACTCGACCGTTCAAGTCATGATTGCGCAGCACACGTCGGACAGTTTCAGCACTGGATGATTTTCCTATTTCACGCTGAACCTCTGCAGCCAACTTCGGAGCGGATAACTTTGGATTTTTCTTAATTTTTCGTACAATATAACGCTCGTCTGAAGCGTTGAAAATCTTATTAGGTGCTTCTCTGCCCTTGTTCTCCAACCGATTTTCGCGAACGAAGCGTTGAATGATGTATTGGACAGTTGAGGCACTTAAATTTGTCATTTCAGCAATTTTTCGCACACTCTGACCTTTCCTAAAATGGTTAATTACCAGTTTACGCTGTTCCATCGTTGTACGACGACCCATAACGCTAAATGTTTAATTTACAGCACTTTAACTATTTAAAATAATAATAATAAAAATTGTTATAATAGTTAAAAAGGCCCAAAAACTCATACAATTCACAAAAACTTTGTAACTGCGCGGCAGAATGAAACTTACTTACATTGAAGTTTGTGTACGAAATAAGATGTGAGCTGAAAATCAGCTGATCAATAGTTTTTCTCTCTTGCATGACAAAAAGAACAATTTTTGGGGTTCCCCGTTTTCTTATTAGGTTTACTAAACACATACATAGACATCTACATTCAAAACTTATTGATAAGTTTTTTAGTTTCGATGTTACAGCCATGTACATAAAAATATATACACTGTACGAAATAAGCTGTGAGCCACTGTATATACATTTTTATCACAATTGTAATCTTGATTATTTACTCGCATGTTAACAAATTATATTAAAATTGCACTTTTAATAGAATTACATAACGTCCCATAATAACAACAAAATTATTAACTTAGTGAGCGGCGTAGTGCATGCTTTAGGCCTACTCAAGCAATAAAAAACTACATTAAAGAAATTTCAAATTTCAAGAAATCTCGCTATATCTATATATATAAAACAAAGTCAAAAAAAAGTATGTTTCCCTCGGCAGCCCGTAATTTTCAATAAAATTATTTTGTTTTTTTAATGTAGATAATTACGATAGGAAGGTAATAAGCAAAAAAAGTGTAAACAACAATCAAAAACATATTTAAAAATGGAAAAGAGAAATTAAATAAAATTACACGCACGCTTATGTATGAGCAAGAGAGAATGTACGCATACACACATTCGTGCACTGAAATGTTTATACTCAATGAACTTGGAAAGTAGAAGCTCGCAAGCAAATGCTATAGAGTAAAAAAGAATTCGTACACACATTCGTATAAATAATTATATATGAATTTTGTTGTTGTTATTTTCGTATATGAGTGCATATACAAACCATAAAGTTTAAAGTTAATTCGAAGTGGGTGCATTTTTTGTGATCTTAGATGTGTATATTAGATGCCTTATTTGCTCCTTACTCCTCCATGCTCGATTTTGGAAGTGGTTAATTTTTCATTGAACTTTGTCACAAGGTTTATAGCCTTTTCGGCAGTATCGTTCACAACAATAATTTTTTTCACTTCACGCGTACCTAATTTTCATTGTTTATCCAGCGACTGGGGTCAATATCCAAAAAATGTTTCTAATCTTCAATGCTAATTGCATCTACAAATAATGCCTCAAAAATTTGTTTTGTGTTTGATGTAACAAAAGCACCAATATTCCACAAAGGGGCAAAAAATAATAACTTCCGAAACCGAGAAATACATAGTTTTTCAAGTAGTAGAGGTGCACCAGAATCTCTTTCTCCACCTCGCATCAAAAAAAGACATTGTTGAAAATTTCAACAAACCTGTATCAGACCTGATTGTACTCAACATGACTTCACTTAAGTCTACTTTGTTGCTTCAAATATAATTCGATTTAAAATCTATTTATTTTATTGGAATCTACATTAAATTACCTACAATTCAAGATATTGTATTTTTGGAAAGTTACTTCTTCTTCTTATGTGGCTATAACAACCGATGATCGATTTAGGCCGAACATATAAATCGGCGCCAGTCTTCTCTGTTCTTCGCTTGCTGGCACCAATTGGATATTTCAAGCGTCGCCAGATTACCCAACACTTGGTCCTTCCAACGGAGGTTTGGTCTTTCTCTTCTTCTGCGTCCTCCAGCAGGTGACGAAATAAATAGCACCTGTTAGTAAGAGTTATCCTACGCATGATCTTCAGACTGACGTCATTACAGTTGTTGATGCTGGTTCCAAGATAGACGATGTCCTTCACCACCTCGAAAGTGTAATTGTCAACAGTGACGTGTTGTCCAAGATGTCGGGACTCTTTGTTTGTAGACACTAGGCACTTCGTCTTGCCTTCGTTCACCCTCGTGACTGCACTGACTGCTCGCGAGTTGATACCGATTATGTCTATATCGTCGGCATACGCCAGCAGCATGACACTTTTGTTGAAGAATGTGTCATTATGTTGTAAATCTGCTGCTCGTATAATTTTCTTCATAATAAGGTTGAAGAAGTCACCGATAACGAATCACATTGTCTGAAACCTTGTTCGATATGAACAAGGGGGGGGGGGAGGTCCTTCCCAATTTTCACTGCACAATGAGAGTTAGCCATGTCATTTTGCAAAGTCGAATGAGTTTTGCAGGTATACCAAATTCAGACACAAGTGTGTAGAGGTAAGCTCTTATCGGACTGTCGAAAGCGGCTTTATAATCGACGAATAGGTGATGTGTGTCTATCTGTTCTTCTTGCATCTTTTCCAGGATATGGCGTAGTGTGATCGATGGTGGATTTTTTTCGGTCAGAAGCCACACTGATAAGGTCCAATCAGGTTGCTCAGGGTAGGCTTCAATCTTTCACACAATACGCTCGATAGAACCTTGTATGCGATGCTCAGATCGCCTTTCTTTTGTATGGGGCAGAGAACACTGACAATCATCGGGCATGCTTTCGTTCGACCATATTCTGCTTATGAGCAGGTGGACGCAGGTGAGCGGCTCATTGCCACCGGTCCTAAACAACTCGGTAGGCAGGCCATCTGCACCTGCTGCTTTGTTGTTCTTCAGCCTCATTATGGTTGTTTCAACCTCGTCGTGGTTGAGAAGTGAAACGTTAACACCATCATTCGTAATTGAGGTGTTCGGGCAGTCTCCCCCACTGGCGGAATTATTCGTAGCATCGCCATTCAATAACATGGAGAAGTGTTCCCTCCATAGACTCAGTACACATTGGACATCCGTAACCAGATTCCCATTACCGTCACGGCAGGAAGAGGCTCCGGGATTTAAACCGGCGCTTGATCTTTTCGAAGAATTTTCGAGTCTCATTCCTGTCGCTGCACATCTCTATCTCCTCACTCTCGCATATTTCTTGTTCTCTCTTCTTACGCCTGAAAAGACGTCACTCCGCACTCCTTTTCTCTCTGTACCGCTCCTTAACAGCTCGCGTTACGCCTGCACGCAGGGTTTTTCTATAGGCGGCGTCTTTCTCTGCGGTAGCGTCGCGACACTCCTGATCATACCGCTCATTCCTCAGAGGACGGTAGTAACCGAAACCTCTTAGGCAGCAGCAGTCATGCAGTGGGATATGTATGTCCATCGTGCGCGTGTATTATCAAGTTGGGGAGTGTTCTGCCTAAGTAGATCCGAGAACCGAGTGCAAAAGCATTTGCTGTCTGTGGTGATCGCATCTTACTGACGTCAAGCTTTTTCTCTGTGGAAGTTCGGCTGCAACAAGGTAGTGATCTGTGTAGATGTTGGCACCACTGATCGATTTCACGTCCATCACACTGGAAGCATGCCTTTCGTCAATCACCACATGATCAATTTGGCTTCTTGTTCGTTGATCTGGAGACAGCAAGGTCGCTTTGTGGATGATGAGATGTTGGAATCTGGTACCACTAATTACCATGTTTCGTGCTGCGGCGAAGTCGATCAGCCTCATTCCGTTATCGGAGGTGTTCTGATAGAGGCTGAATTTTCCGACAGTTGGACCAAAGGTACCTTCCTTGCCCACCCTGGCATTAAAGTCGTCAAGTACGATTTTGATATTTTGGCGGGCTCAGCGGTCGTGAGCTTCTTCCAGGCGCTGAAAGAAGATCTCTTTGGTCGCATCGTCCTTCTCATCCGTCGGAGCGTGGGCACATATAAGGCTGATGTTGAAGAATTTTTCCCTAATGCGGATTGTGGCCAGCCGTTCGTTCGTGAAATGTGAGACAAGGTGGGTTACAAGCCCAACGCACAAACTCAAATTGAGGGAAGTTTTCGCCACCTACTTTAGCCGCCACTCAGAGGGTGCTGGAACGACGTTGCCCAGTGGTCGCCGCGTGGAGGCTCCCCATTAAAATTAAGGTCGTCACAAGGAGAACCCCCATTTGTAACGAAGACGTCATCACATAGTAAGCAGGGCAAATGACATAATGACGAGTAAGTTGACTTGCGATGAGTTCAACAAGGGTTGCGATAGCTTCGTCAGCTTAAAGCAGTTAGCCACGTTGCCTTAAAGAAGTTGCTACTATCTGGATAATAACAAATATATTTGGAAATTCATGAAAAAAAGTACCAAATAGTCATTTAAGACTATGTTGGTGGCTTTCGGGTTAATTGTATTAAAAAGCTGAGTAAATATTCGCTTCAGCGGCTTATTTTACGTAATAGTACACGTTGTTTTTGTTTTTTGAGTAATATGAATGTTTCTTCATATAAAAACCTAAACCTATCGTAAGACATTCTTTTAAATCGCGGTTTTTGGAGTAACGCACACAGATTTTGCAATTTTGAAAATGTTTTTTGTTTGGTCCTTAGTTTCGTATTTTCATATTCTGCTGCCTGAAGGGAAATCTGAAATACTTTAGCAAAATAAGTCATCTAGTGTATATGTGTATATCCGTATGAATCGTACCGGGAAATGTATTTGAAAGAACGTTGTATGCGATTTTTCAAATTTTTTTTTCTTTCAGCCTAATTTAAAAATAGGCATGGTACAATTGCGTCAATAGGCATAGTACGACATGTCTGACGACATCTTGTATTGAGTTCGCTCAGCCACTTCTAAAGACGAACTGGAAATGAATGTTGAGATGCCCAATGAGCGGTTGATTTTGATCGAATACATGTGTCTTCTCATGACGGGCAGTTTGTTCTGCAAATTGTGTATGTTAGCACCCAATCCTGCAATCTACCAACATTAAATCGACAATTGGTGCGTGAACGAGAATACGATTGAGAAGATTTGAGCCAAGCAATTCGAACAAACGTTCCATTCTTGAATTTCGAGCAAAAGGACTCTTTGATGAAAGCGATTGACAACCAAAACGGTGGCGTTTTCTTCCTTTATGCTCTTGATGAAACTGGCAAAACGTTCCTTATTTCATTGCTGCTCGTTTCGGTTCATTTGATCGGACTATGAAAGATCTGAGCAGTAATACGAGACATTTTTGTTCTAATGGCAGGCAATTTTCTACGAACAATTCCTATCATTCAGCAATCAACACAAGCCGATCAAATCAACGCTTGCCTTAGATTTTCGTATTTGTGGCGCTAGATGAAGAAGCTACAATTGACGAGTTACGACTAGCGATGCAAAACAACCAATTATCCAGCAGAGTTCTTGAACTCGATTTGCTAGGACAACAATCATATAAATTACGACTGATCAGTTGGAATATGCAATAGAACATGGTTGGTCGTGAAGCAACTAAAAAGTATGCGATTGAAGGAACTATACTTAAAGGCAAATTCAGGAACGAAGAAGTGCTCTTCCCGACAATTCCACTGACCGCAACCAATTTATCTTTTTAGTTCAAACGAATTCAGTTTCCTAGTTTTCTTTCATTCCCCATGACAATCAATAAGTCATTTTTGGAAGCGTATGAAATAAATATTGAATTCCCATGCTTCTCGCATGGTGAATATATGTGGCAGGTTTGCGTATTGGAAAGCCTTCATTTTTGTATATTTATGCGCCAGACAAGAAAACGAAGAACGTATTCTACATAACAAAGCATTGAAGTGTTCTAACATGTGATTCTCTCAATTGAATTCGAAAAGTGATTCATCCAATCAAAAATTAAAATTGAAGTGCCTTTATATTTAAATTTTCGAATAGCAGGCTTTGTGTTACGTGATGGATTGAATAAATTTTCTTTTCAGTTTCATTGATATTTAAATATTTAATTGCTAATTATTATAGCTAATTTAAATTGTCTGACCAGCGAGAAATTTTGGTACTTATCTGGTTCTATTAATTAAAATATCAAGCGGAATTACATCGAAAGTGATTGACGAGCGTTTCTCTCTGATAAATTGTTATCTTGCGCCATTAATTACTACGCCAATAAGATGAAGGACCCACCTGATCGTGGTAATAGTAGTGGACAACGTATAGCAATTATAAAATAAAAAATAAATATGTGGCACATAAAGCCCCAAAGGGCTCATTGGCCGAGCTTCTCTTCCATTACTGTTGTGCGTCTTAAATTTTGGACAATATTAGAAGGGACCTACTTATTTTAGCCGGTTCCGAACGGCAGACCACTTGTGACATCACTTTTTCTGAGCTTTGTCACAGAGTTCTTTAAGAAGCTTTTTCATGGCAAGTTGTTACTGTCGGAAGAATTGCCAATTGCTTGCCGACAGGTGGGTACCGTTCGAAAGAAAAATCTTATCGATATTAAATTTGTTATGCATCAGCCGGGGATTGAACCACGACCTACAGATCAGAAGGCGAACACACTAGCCACTGAGCTACGGCACCCACGTATAGCAATTAACAAAACAAAAAAACTAAAAATTATTTCCCCCAGGCCTAAGTACCTTGTAATGGTGAGAAAACAAAGCAACGATATTCTTGTAAACGTATCTCATTTTCTTATTAAAAAAGTAATAGACAGCATTTGTGAAAGTGAAGTAAACTCATGCAAAAAACTTAGAAATGGAACAATACTAATTCAAACTAAAAACCTTTCCCAAGCACAAAAGCTTATTACACTTATGCAGCTCACTCCATCAATAGCAGTCGAGATCTCTGAGGAAAATACATTAAATACCTCAAAGGGGTTTATATATTCCAATGATCTCAGGGACGTACCGGAAGATATTATATTGGAAGAGATAAATCCTCATAACGAATGTGATGTGAAAAATATAATGAAAAAGTAAGGAATACAAAAAAAACTGGACTAATAATACTAACTTTCTCAACTATCAATCTGCCAGAAACCATCAACATTGGGTATGAAAAAGTTCATATCCGCACTTATCTTCCGTTACCAACAAGATGCAGCAATTGTCTTCAATTCAATCACATAACTAAATTCTGCAAAAGCGTACGAATTTGTCCAAACTGTGCTAATGAAAGCCATGTTGATTCATCCCTTAATGAAGTAAGCAAAAACGCTAAATTGTGTCTTAATTGCAATTATCACAACATTTCCAGTAGTGACCATAGCGCATTCGATAAGAAATGTCCGATATTTATTATTTATTAGCTATTAGAATACTTGAAACAATTGTTGACAACAAAACTGCTCTCTCTCTCTCTCTCTACAATGAGAGGCATCGCCAAAGCAGTGCTTTATACTCATCAACTCTCCGTTCTTCAGCCATACAATGTGTAAAAACTACTTCTAACTTTATACAAACTACTTCAAAGCAAACAGAATTTAACTTCATAGAGAACACTAGCCAACAGAAGTATAGAGCTGATGCAAAAATGAGTACCTCTGACAGGATGAGTTCACGCGGCTCTAATATTCCATCTAATAGTGATCTACCGTCAAAGATACTTACAAGCAACAAACTTAAAAAAATCCTACGAAATACTTCAAAGCGTCTAGTAAATCAATTCAAAGCTAAATCACCTTTTAAAACAAGTACAAGTAAATCACCATTGGCAAAGACTATAGGCACCTTCCATTCCAAACAAAGCAATTCTTCAAAATTCGATGACACTAACTCTCCACCCGACTTTGACTTCGAAGAGGACATCAAGTATCTTATGTGTTAAGATTATACAAGCTCTTAGTATAACTAGTATTAACTTTACTAGCCTCAACCCAAAGTAAATGTTTTATGTTATCTATCATATATATATTTAACATAACAACGTATACTTTTTATTCCAATAAATCAATAGCTCTAAGATTATATCACATTATACATCTTGCATATACATATTGGATTACATTATACTGACATACTACTTAGGATTAACTGACAGATTACATAAAACTGCTATTTCTCTATCTTTTTTCCTTGTAATGTCTATTAGAATCATCCAATGGAATATGAATGGCTACCTAAATAATTATAACGAGCTTCTTATCCTAATAAAAACACACAACCCGAAAATAATTACTCTACAAGAAACTCAGCTTCATTCTACATCCAATATCCTTATCACCATTAATTTTATCTTTCACGCCATTAACGTTTTCGACACCTCATATGGAGGAGTTGCACTACTCATTCACAAATCAATTCAACATGAAACTATCAATCTCAGTAACGATTTAGAAGCCATAGCAGCCAATATACATTCTAAACTAAAATTCACAATTTTTTTCTACTTACCTCTCACATTTAAAAAAATTATTACCACTAATTTAGGTAATGTTTTTCAGACTTCAATAGCTGGCACAGTAAATGGAGATCTCCACGTAATAATCTGAGAGGTAATCTTATAACTAGGTTTTTAGACAATGCGTCCTATATATTACTCAATGTTGGATCACCCACTCACTTTAGTACACATAACACTCACATCGATCTTACATTCTGCTCACCACAACTAGCCATTATTGCTGATTGGAAGCCCGAAAGGAACCTGTTCGGAAGTGACCACTTCCCAATTGTAATTACTTAATCTTATGTTAACTCCGACTCGAACAATAATATTAAGCCAAGATTCATAACTAAAAACGCCAATTGGACCCTATGTTATGACCTTGCTAACGAATGCTCTTCAGATAAATTTTAACCAGGAGGCAGCTAACTTGCAGAGAATAATTATCAGAAGTACCCATTTATCTATACCCCAAACCTCAAATCATTCTTGAAAATCTACTGTGCCTTGGTGGAACCAACACTTTGAAAGTCTTAAAGAACAAAAAACCCGCCAATGGAATATACTAAAACGAACAATATCATCGGAAAACATTATTAATTATAGAAAGGCTGCTGCTATTTTCAAAAGACAACTCAAAATTGCTAAAAGTATTTCAGTTTCGGAATTCACGTCGGACATCAATCCTACAACACCATGTGAAAAAATATGGTCGAACTTCCGACACTTTTGTCTTGAAACTCGGCATGGTATACATTGCATAATGCAAGACAATATTGCTATGGTTAATTCCTCTGAAATAGCAGACAAATTCTGTGAACATAGGTCTAACGAGTCTTCAGATGCTAATTTTCCCAAAATTTTCCAGCACAATAAAAAGTAATGTAGTACACAGTCTAGCAAGCTAACTGATAGTAAGGCCGATTTAGTAAAAAAAAACAATTTCGTATCTTGAATTAACTATCGCATTAAACAATCTTAAGGGCACTACACCAGCGTTTGATAAAGTAACTTGTGACATGATTCAAAAATTACCGAATAATGCAAAGCTATGCATAACAAATTTAATATCGAAAAGATTTTTCTTTCGAATGGTACCCACCTGTCGGCAAGCAATTGGCAATTCTTCCGACAGTAACAACTTGCCATGAAAAAGCTTCTTAAAGAACTCTGTGACAAAGCTCAGAAAAAGTGATGTCACAAGTGTTCTGCCGTTCGGAACCGGCTAAAATAAGTAGGTCCCTTCTAATACTGTCCAAATTTAAGACGCACAACAGTAATGGAAGAGAAGCTCGGCCAATGAGTCCTTTGGGGCTTTAAGTGCCACATATTTATTTATTTTTAATGCAAAGCTATATCCCACAAATATACAAACTTCGCACTATTATTCCAATAATCAAACCGAACTGTGACAAAACTGTTATTAAATCATACATGCTCATATCTCTTAATCTCTGCAGCTTTAAAATGTGTGATAAAATAATAGCAAATAGGCTTTGATGGTTTGTAACATCCAAGAATCTTCTCCACATCAACCAATTGGTCTTCAAAAAAGGGAAGTCTGTTGCTGATATCCTAATTTATCTAGACTACTTGGTAACAGACTCCCTTTCGCAAAATAAACGCATTTCAATAATTTCACTTGATTTTGCAAAAGCATTTGACGGAGTGGGTGTACACTCTGTCATTGATAAATTATTCATTTGGAAAGTTCGTCCAAAAATTAGAAACTATGTCATCAACTTCATGACAAACAGAAAAATTAAAGTAAGAGTTAACAATACGTATTCCAATACCTTAATATTCACAACGGTATCCCGCAAGGATCTCTCTTATCCATGCTGTTGCTTCTTATTGCTTATAATAAACTTGCTGACATTATTTCTCTTCATAAGGAAGTAAGTTTCTCTGCCTATGCTGATGAGTTCCATATCGTTAGACAACTTTATCAAAGAAAAAATCAAAGTATTAATTTAAACCCCATAATAAATAACATTTTAAGATGTGGTAATTATTCAGGTGCTGAGCTATCGTTGCAAAAATATAAACACTTACATATCTGCAGAAAACACCATTGTGCATGCAGTATTTCTGCAAACAATCTCAACCTAAATAATGTTGATAGGCTCAAAATTTTGGGTGTGACCTTCAATTTCAAATATAGGTGGAATCATCACGCAGAAGAATTGGTACTGTCCCTAACGAATAGATTAAACATTATAAAATGATTTTCTAGTAACAAGCTCAACTGCAATATTGTAACGCTGGTTTCAATTATTAATGCATTTATTGTATCCAAACTCGACTATGGGATTTTCCTATATGGATACGCTCCAAAATTATACTTAATAAACTCCGTTCTACTTTTAATTCAGCTTAGCATTTGGTGTATTTCATACTACTCCGGTTTCAAACATGATGTTTGAAGCTAACTTGAAGTCCATCGAAACTAGAAGAGATCTAGTCACTACTAATCTCTGTGAATCTCTCTTAAATAGTCAAAACACTCCTTTGCATGAACTAATCAGCATAACACTTAATCTTAGTAGGCCTAGAAAAGTAGAATCCGCTATCCAGAGAGCAATTACTTCCTGTATCAAACTTGACTTGCCATACCACAAAACAATACCTGCCGTTTCTGAATCCTCACCATGGACATTTCCACTAAATGCAATCAACTTTTCGCTACGCCGTCAGAAAAAATCTTCTACCACAACCCATAATATATCGTAAGAAATTTGACGAAATTATGAATAAAATGGAAGATTGCACGCCTATCTTCACCGACGGCTCAAAGACTAATTCATCTACAAACTTTAGTATCACCACAGCTAGCACAGTAGTATACAATTCAATTCTGCCAGAATACACATCAATTTTCACTGCAGTAATCATTGCAATTTCAGTTGCGCTAAAATACTTTAAAACAAAGCCTGAAAAATGTGCGATTTGCACTGATACTTTATCTTCAATTGATTCAATTTATAATGCAAGAAATATTTATCATTATACGAATTTAATCAGAAATGTTATAACAACTCAATACCCACAGTTTGTATTAATCTGGATTTCCGGACACGTTCAAAATGCAGGAAATGAACTAGCTGACTAAACCGCAAAGCTGTCGGCTTACTATTCACTCATCTTAACACCTAACCTGAACTACACAGACATGAAAAAAAATATATCTAGACTATTCACACGAGTTCATAACAACACCTTTATGCAGACATCAGCATAGTACCAAGAAATAAATAATAATCGATCTAATATTTACCATTTCCTTAAGTTCAGCGAAAGCACTATAACAAAAACTGACTTAACTAAATTTGAGAACCTTAGACTAGGACATAGCGGAATCACACATCAGTCCTACTTTGATACTAATATGTCCCGCGATTGTCACTTTTAGAATTCTAACTCATTATTAAGCATTATATACCTTCTTACTGAATGTTCACATTTTCAACGACATAGAAACTATACTTTTTGTAGTACTAATCCTTTAGAATTACTCCCTTCACCCTCAATAGAAAACATTAAGAATATAATTTCATTTCTAAAATCATCTTCTTTATACTATCAAATTTCAGTTAATCATGTAAAACATATTCTATATTAATGTTCTGTGAGCTTAAGGCCTTCGTTGCCATTGCTGCTTTTTTTCCGTATTATATATTAACTTGTTATTTAAATTATAAGTTAGCTTTTAAAATAAATAAATAAAATTGAAGTGGCGTCATTTGTATCGATGGTGACAAACTAAGAATGGAGAATTACGCGTTATAAAAATACGTTCTGAACCTCGAATACATAGCAGAAGCATATCACTAATAATGTAGTTGTAAAGTAACTCACCACGTTCATTTATATCCGTAGTACTCCAAAGAGTGTGATGTACGTTAGCGTCGCCACCAAGGATTAGCCCACACTTCGATGTTTCACTCTCCATTAATAGCTCTTTTTCCTGTTGCGACGGTAGTTGCCCTGGATCATCGTAGGCGAAAAAGACCGAGGCAAGCAGATATCTATTCTTGCCAATGTCCCAGCTGATCGTCGTCACGTCTTCATTGCTGTAACTACGAATAAAGTAAACATTTATCTGTAAATTACCAATTATACAAGTCCTGATTTTACCTGAACAGTTAGCATCGTATAATTTATAACAATGTGTCATAAAACCACAAAAGGAACAACTGCGGAATAGCCTAGTTGAAGAAAAAAAAACAAAAATTTCTTTATATAGAGCCTATTTTTGTGACTATAAAAAACCTCAAGGTCAAAGTTCAAATTTGCGATTGAAATTACTCAATGAATTTGCAATTTTTCCTTACAATATGGGTATCAAAAAAGGTAATTTTTAGTAGCTTTTTTAGTGATATTTAACATTTATAACACATTTTGAATATTTTAAAGGCTATGGTCAGCATAAAAATTCGAAAAATATTTTTTTCAATTTTTTTTTTCGAAAATAATCACTATTCACCTATAAAAAATAATAGAACCATATCCAAGGCCATAACCTTGCCTTTTCAACAGTATATGAAACATATTTTTAGAAAATGCTTATATATTTTTTTTAAGTTAATACATTATGAAATTTTTTCAATATGGATGCCATTGGATAGAATTACTTGTATTTCTTCAAATATAGTTTCGCGACCATCAGTATTTTCAGATAAAAGTCTTTTTGGATAGCCGGCCTTTAACCGGGCCCAAAAAAATTAACCCTTATAGGCCCGACACCGGCTATTTTTGCATGAAAGTTTTTCTTGATAGCCGGCCTTTAGCCGGGCCCAAAAAAATAACTCTTATAGGGCCGACGCCAGGTTCGCGACCATCAGTATTTTTAGATAAAAGTCTTTCTTGATATCCAGCCTTCAGCCGAGTGCAAAAGAAATAACCCTTATAGACTCGACGCCAGCTTTGGGACCATCAGCATCTTTAGATAAAAGTTTTTTTTATAGTCGGCCTTTGGCCGGGCGCAAAAAAAAAGTATTTGAAAGAAGTTACCCCAGCCAGACTGATCCTCGGCACCGGTGGCTTGGCACCTTGATCTAGCCCCTTACCCCTGACTATGATGAAAGTACGTTGATGGATGCTGTACTCTTGAAGAATAACAAATACCTCACCATCGTACCCTTATCTTAACTCCTTACCTCCTGAACACGTACAGGCTTGAACTGTGGTATTTATTACCAATCGACACCCTCGAGGAGGGCTCAGTGAAGGATTTTGCGAACTTATGGTACCAGTTAACCCTGCTTTTAACCAGGATAGCTAACCGCCTGATAGTCTGAAGTGACACTTTCGTTTTCACCAAAGTATGGTTAGTTAAATGTTGGTTAGCTCTGTTATTGCGTATATTTTAGAAAAAGTTCACAAAAATTGCATTCTGAATATATAAAAACTGTGAAAACAGCATATATTTTAAGTAATGTATTTAATCTTAATTTAACATAATTTTCGTTTTAAAAAGTTATTATAGACACATTTTTTTTTTAAATCATATCATATCACATATTTAGCATCAGTTATCACTTTTTGTTGTGGTTAGCAGCTAACCGTTAATCAATGCTACCATTAAGTTAACCGCAACTTATCTGACAGATGTGCCGGAATCGGACATTGTGAAAACACTTTTTATGTTATTTTCCGAATAAGTTCTGATTAAGCGTTAATCGGTCGTTGTTTAAACAGCCCTATGTATTCAGTATTGGATTCACAAAACTCAAATTATTATATGATACAAAATTATCAACAACATGACCTAAAAGATATACAATTTAGCAGTCGTAGTAGTGTAAGAGGGATTAATCGATTGCTCCAGACGATTAAAGGTTCCATTTACAATAGATTTCATAGAGATTTAGCAACAGTATCGAAGTTGTGGGTCCGTAGCTCACTGGTTAGAACGCTTTTGACCTTTATATTGTTACGTTTTTATTTTGTGAACATTTAATTCTACTGTTCTATCACTGTCAATAATAATTGCAACACTTATAGTTTGATCACGTATATATACAACAACAATTTACTTGATCTATATTCTATTTACAATTGCTATTTAATGTACCTGCTACTTTATCTTGCTATCGTGTGATGTTGCCACGATCAATTTTTGTGAATTGAATTCATTTGCCAACAAACTCACCCTATTTATACTTCGTGGCAACACCCTAGAATCTATTTTTATCGTTATCTAAATAGTTTGTTTTCATTAATTCTTGTTGGCTTGTTCTGGTTATCGTCCATTCATTTTTGTTGATATTCGTTTCGATGCCACCATTATTCGTGTTATTCACAATTAGTGATAAATAATCATCGATAATCGTTACAATCTTAGCTTCTGTCCCCTACGAAAGCGAACGGTACATTCCTGTTGGCAAGCTATTGTCGATACTTCTGACATATATACATACATACATATATACATACATACATATATATATACATACATACATATATATATATATATATATATATATATATATATATATATATATATATATATATATATATATATATATATATAAATAGCCCAAAACTGGTTCGCAAATTTTTGTGTCTGATGTCAACGGTGTCGCAAATTCTTATCGTCATTAACGAAAGGTTTATAGCCATCTGAAGACCCGATCAGTAAATGGTTCGGAGTTATACTCAAAGGAGACGAATGTGAGTGGAAGTGAATTAATTATAAACTCTATTTCCCATAACGCACTCTTCAGGCTTTCGTCGTTGAATTGCATAGTTGGGCATATAGCATATAGCACCGTTTTCACTGATCTTATTAATCTCTCCCAGACTCCGCCCATATGTGGTGCTCCAGGAGGGTTGAACTTCCACTTAATATACTCAAATGTGCAACACACTGATTGCTGATCAATGTTTTTAAACTCGTCACGTAAGACCTTCTCTGCCGCTTTAACGTTTGTTCCATTATCAGAAAAGGCTTCTCCTCTTACTTTCACGTGAATTGCTCTAATCGTGAGGCAGGTAAACACAACACTCCATCGCTTTTCATGCCTGTGTCCGACAGACACATAAAGTGGTCCGAAATAATCAACGCCAACAAATGTAAACGGTTGTTCCAATGTTGCTAGCCGAGCAGTTGGTAACGCTGCTATTTGAGGAGGGCACGGCATCACAGTGTGATTTTTGCATCGTTGGCATAAGCGGCGCACCCTTTTGTTTAAAACACGGAGATGCGGTATGTAGTAAAAATAAAAAAATATGTGGCCACATAAAGCCCCAAAGGGCTCATTGGCCGAGCTTCTCTTCCATTACTGTTGTGCGTCTTAAATTTTGGACAATATTAGAAGGGACCTACTTATTTTAGCCGGTTCCGAACGGCAGAACACTTGTGACATCACTTTTTCTGAGCTTTGTCACAGAGTTCTTTAAGAAGCTTTTTCATGGCAAGTTGTTACTGTCGGAATAATTGCCAATTGCTTGCCGACAGGTGGGTACCGTTCGAAAGAAAAATCTTATCGATATTAAATTTGTTATGCATCAGCCGGGGATTGAACCACCGACCTACAGATCAGAAGGCGAACACACTAACCACTGAGCTACGGCACCCACGGTGCGGTAGCGGTATGTAGTAGCGTATGTAGTAGCGTCATCTTATTTCATTGATAGCAGCTTCGTGTGATTGGTGGTGTAAATTTTCGTGAAACGAACGAACTATTAGAAATGTTATGTGACTAGGGTTGGGCAGCACGATAGCATCTTCATGGTTATTAAGAAATTGCTCTCTTCCGCTGCTCCTAATAACATCATTTTCATCTAAGTGAATAAACTGATAAGTTTAAGATCAAACTGATAAGTTTACTTTTAGGTCCAATAGCCACACCCCTATTTAGTTTTTTTAATTTCCTGTTCATACTCAGTCCGCTGGGCGTATTGTATGAGAAAAGTTTGTGCCTTTTGTATCATCATAAGGCCGACCGCTCGTGGGCCTATGGCAGACCTTGAGGCGGCTTCAAGCTTTTTAATATACAAAATATACAAATATACATACAAAAGTAGCCACAGCACAGTATAAGCGCTTCCAATTGGAAAAGTATTCGACGTTCGGTGTCAAAGCTCATACATTAATTTTGTCTATCAACAACACCCGACGTTTGTGTTCTGTCTCATCCAAACTACAAAATTCATCACAGCGAGGCCAATTCATCATATCTGTTGTCAAAAAGGCTAGTCCACGAAACTCGATATTCATGTCGGTTCGACCCATTTCCACTGTGAAACATTCGGTGAGTCAAGAATCTCACCAACTCGGTGCATAACAAACTGGTGAAAGTATTTTGGATCGATACGTAGCTACTGCGGCCGACTATGACGAGGTTGAAACGGCCATTTTAAGGCTTAAGAACAACAAAGCTGCAGGTGCTGATGGCCTGCCTGCCGAGTTGTTTAAGACCGGAGGCGATGAGCTGCTCACCCGCATGCACCAGCTCATAAGCAGAATATGGTCGGATGAAAGCATGCCTGATGATTGGAGGCTCAGTATTCTCTGTCCTGTACATAAAAAAGGAGACCCCACAATTTGCGCCAACTATCGTGGAATAAGTCTCCTGAGTATCGCGTACTGTGTGAAAGGTTGAAGCCTATGCTCAGCAACCTGATTGGACCGTATCAGTGTGGCTTCAGACCTGGTAAATCCACCATCGACCAGATTTTCACACTGCGCCAAATCCTGGAGAAGACCCAAGAAAACAGATCGACACACACCACCTATTTGTTGATTATAAAGCCGCTTTCGACAGTCCGGTAAGGGATTACCTCTACGCAACAATGTCTGAGTTCGGTATTCCTGCAAAGCTCATTCGACTTTGTAGAATGACACTGCATAACTCCCGTTGTGCAGTGAAAATTGGGAAGGACCTCTCCGCACCGTTTAATACCGAACGGGGTTTCAGACAAGGTGATTCGTTATCGTGCGACTTCTTCAATCTTATTATGGAGAAAATAATACGAGAAAATAATACGATATTGACATAATCGGCATGAACACGCGAGCAGTCAGTGCAGCATTCTCAGAGTTTGAAAGAGGGTCGCGTCGGATGGGTCTCACGGTGAACGAGGCCAAGACGAAGTATCTAGTGTCAACAAACAAAGAGTCCCGGCGTCTTGGACAGCATGTCACTGTTGACAACTACGCTTTTGAAGTAGTAAGGGACTTTGTCTATCTTGGAACCAGCATTAACAGCAGTAATGACGTCAGCTTGGAGATCATGCGTAGGATAACTCTTGCTAACAGGTGTTACTTTGGGCTGAGTAAGCAATTGAGATGTCGAGCCCTCTCTCGAAGAACGAACACCACACTCTACAAGCCTCTCATCATGTCTGTCCTAACATATGGCGCTTAAGCCTGGACAATTTCCACCTCGGATGAGCGAATACTTGGAGTTTTCTCGAGAAAAGTCCGAATAAGGTACAACCATGAGCTGTACGAGCTGTATGCCGATATTGACATAGTAAAGCGCATCAAAATCCAGCGGCTGCGCTGGCTAGGTCATGTCGAGCGAATGGAAGAACACGCTCCAGCTAAGAAGGTGTTAAATTCGGAACCCGCTGGAGGACGACGCAGAAGAGGAAGACCAAACCTCAGGTGGAAAGACCAAGTACTGGAGAACCTGACGGCGCTTGGAATTTCTAACTAGCGAAGAACAGAGATGGCTGGCGAAGCATGTTATTTTCGGCCTAAATCGATATTCGGTTGTTATGGCCACATAAGTAAGTAAGTACGTAGCTACTGCAGATCCATCTTAGAGCCGGTCCACCAAAACTGAGATCGTACACATATGCGGCGTGTTTTAAGGATGTTGTTGGCAAGCCTCACTGCAGCCACTGCAGCTTGCAACTCCAATCTTGGGATTAAGACTGGCTTTAAGAGTGCCACTCTGGATTTCACTGCAACAAGGCGATGTCTACGTTATTGTCGTGCTGGATGCGTAGGTAATTAACAGCAGTGAATGCGGACGCGCTGGCATCCACGAAAGTGTGAAGTTCGACGTTACTGGTACTAAGGAGATTAGTTGAGCAGCAACGAAGTACTTTTACATCCATTATGAGAGGAATCGTTGATCTCCAATTGGAGCATTTATCATATAATGTGTCGTTGAGTGGCTCGTCCCTACCATGCCAGCACGCCATATATCCTGGAGTTTCACGCTTTGTGGGGGTAATTGCTTCATTCAATACGTTGCGACGTAGTCTTGCAAATCTACAATTGTATCTGAACACATCATTAATAGGTTCCCCATACATACCTAAGATTTTGTTAGTAGAGCCCCACTCTTTGAAGGCTGGCTCGGTTAAGTTTTTGGTAACTAGTTGCTGTAGAACCCTGGCAGATTTAGATTCCCAGTTGCTTACCTCGAATCCAGCACTCGCATTAATTTGTTTTACTTGCTTGGCTAATTCAAGGGCAGTTTCTTCATCCCGCTCACTGTCGATGAAGTCCTCAACGTAGCTTTGATGCTGCACAGCCTTAACTGCTTGTGGGAACTTATGTCGGAATTGCTCGGCATTCTTGTCTCGTATAAAATGCGCAATGCATGGAGCATGGAGTTCCTGCCAATCGTCAGGGCACGCATCACATAAACACTTGGTTGCTGCGGCTTATCGCCTTCGTCCCACCATAAAAAGCTTTGAGCTTGAATATCCCTTTCTCTGATATTGATTTGGTGGAGCATTTCAACTATATCCCCGCATACTGCCACTCTCCCAACTCGAAATGATAGTAAAACTTCCACAAGCGAATTCAACAAGTTGGGTTCAGAGAGCATAAAATCGTTCAGACACATGGCATTTGACTTGGCGGCAGCATCCCATACCAAACGAATTTTACCTGGCTTGTTCGGATTCGTGACTGTGAATATCGGCAAATACCAAGTTTTGCTTGTTTGAATGGTTGCCTCAGCTGATGATAATTTTTTTGCGTACCCTATTGAAATTAGGTTGTCCACTTGTTGTTGGATCGTAGATTTAACAGACGGGTCTTTGAGAAACTTTTTTTTGAGACACGTTAGTCGTCTGTAAGCATTTGTGTAACTTTCTGGCAAGGTAACATCTTCGTTCCGCCGAAGTAATCCAACTTCATAACGATTGCTTACTTTCTTACTAGACGCATTTAAAATAGCTAGCGCCTTGTTGTCGTCTGCAGACAGCAGCTGTCTTGGTTTTGGCACTTCAAGATTAAAATAGTTTTTCACAATATCGTGCAGTCTCTCGCAGTCACAATTGTGAACATTCAACATGAAGTCATTTGATTGCTTTGTGTAACATCCTTGAAGCGTCCAACCAAGTTTGGTTTTCGATGCAATGGGTTCTAATTTTAAGTGGCACAGCTAGTTTCCAACTATCTGCACCAATCCAAATAGATGGTCTGGCATTTTCATACGATTCAATTGGTAACCCAGCCAAATTTGGATATTTTTGTATCAATTCATCAGCATCGATCATTTGAGCTGGAAGACTTTCCACAGTGTGGGCATCAGTTAATTTGTATGTACGTCCGTTGATAACGCCCGAAATTTCTACAGTGGTTTTGAATGAATCATATTCCGTGAGTGTTTTATCACCGGTCTAACGTAAAAATAAAGGCTCCTGTATACCTTTGAGTTCGAACTTCTCGTACACACATTTTTCAATTAATTTAACAGCAGAGTCCTCTTCCAAAAACGCAAATGTCACTTTACTCTGTGAGTGTATTCGAACGGGGATTATTCTGAAGTATGGGCTCTTCTTCGTAGCACGGCTGCTGTGTGCAATCACTTGCGTTTTAGTGACATCGTTCGGTTTATCGATGCTGCGAAGCATCTGTCTGAGCTTGGTATTGCTATGTGCGCTGCTATTGGCTGTTTGCGATATGACTCTGTGTAATAACTGATGGTGCTTATATTTATATCCGCCGATACCGCATTCTTTGTTTAGGTAACATTTACGGCGATGTGAGTCGAGACATTGACGACAAAGACTATGTTCCTTGATTATCTCCCATTTACGTTTGAGGGTTAAGGTTTTAAAGTCTTCGCACCGTGTCAGGATGTGTCCATATATTTTACACACCCAGCAATTCCTTGTTTCGCTTTTACTGTCGTTGGTACCGCAACAGTGTTTGCTGCTTCAGCGATGTTGTATACAGACACTAAAAACCTTAACTATTGGTACTCGTTCATCTTTTGTATGCATAGCCCAACCCAGCTTATAATTGTTTGGCAGCTTATCTACCAATTCTTTCACTAATAATGGATTCATGAGATGTGCTGCCAGGTGACAGCTTTCCATCGTTGCACAGATATTCTGTACGCACAATGAAAACTCAATTAAAGATTCTAACTTATCTTTAAGTGGCGCCATATTTTTGGCTTTATTAATTACGCGTTCCAAAATATGTTCACATACGTAGGGTTTGCATAATCTTCGGTACCATGCCATGTAAAAGTAGTTTATTTTTTACTAAATCACGTGCTCTACCTTTAAGGCACACCTGTAGCCGCAAAGGATTTTCTACATTCGAGTATCCTGCTACTGCTGTACTATTCTCAAATTGACTTATAAAGAGAGGCCATTCCTCCGGGTCGCCATTGAAACTAGGCAATTGTTTTGGAATAGCTTGTCTGGCAGCAAGCTGTGCAGGTGTGGGACCCACGTTCATCAGTGGTATCCGATCGCTTGAATGTGCCAATTCACCAAATTCCGATAATATTTTGTATTTATTATCTAAATACTGTTGTTGCATGCTCATTTCCTCCTCTAAGCGTTCCAACGATGCATCTAAGTTCTGACTATTCGTTACGAATATTTACGAGTTTGTGATCTTTATGTTAGTTTGCACCAGAGGAGGAGACTCAGTTGTAGTCATCGACGGATTTGGTTGCATCAAAAGGTTTGGCAGTAAATGGTTATTACTGTTTCGCGTGTACATTGTTGGATCATAACCTACTGCGCTCGTTAAGCTAGGTAACTGTGTTGTACCGCATAACGACTGAAGACGGACTTGATCATGTAACGGTACTTTTAACGCTTTTGATGCATTCGCAAAATTTCGTAAGCTTTGTTCTATAGTGGCTGTAATAGAGTAGTTAGCTACACTTGCCGACGTTGTCGAGAGCTTTGGGGCCGTGTATATAGATGGCACCATACCCGTTGGCTGAATTGGTATTAAGGTTAGAGCTTCCAAGAGGCTCTGTCGATTCTGGCGTGCCAGTTCAGGTGACTACGATGCTCTTGGTTGAACCGTAGGAAGTGAATCCGCTTTATTCGACCCGTATGTTTCTTTAAAAGCTGCTGCCATTGAGACCGATGTGTTTCGCATGATTCGCAGCTCCAACTAACATCGGCCACTTGGTTGTCAACACCGACACACCTAAAGTGAAACCATTGGTCGCAGGAGTCACACTGCACCATTTGGTCGTTGTCTCTACCCTTACAGTTTCGGCAATTATATTCCGCCTTGGTAACTTTTTCGGCAAGGCATATTATAGTACACCGGCAATAGATTTAATGAACGAAATGAATTCGAAATACGAAATTCTTTTAAAGAATTGTTGGCGTGATTGATTAAATAAAACACGAACTTTTAATAGCGAATTTATTTTAATGAAATTTACAAGGTAATTTACAAATGAAATTTGAAAAATATAACCTTTTACGAATATGTGCTTTAAAATAATTTCATGTGCTTTAAAATAATTTCATATTCATGTTTAAGCTTTTGTTTTGTTTTGTTTAGAGGAGTTGAACTTTACATTGAAGTAAAATTATGAGATTACATAATTTCGAACTAAAAGTTGACGTCAGAAATATAATTTTATGCCATTACTGTTTTAACATAACTACGAACATGTTGCCGCCACGGCCGGTGTACGGTACAATTTGCGATCACTTTTGCAAGCTACTTTTTCACACAATGTTGTCTTTCAAGCCGCGCAAAGTTTCCGATTTCTTCTTATAAACCAATAGTTTTAAGTAACCCTAGATAAGATAATATAAAAGCATTTAATTGCACTGTCAACCAACTAGCCCATTTCGAAAAATATCGCGTTAACAAAATGTTTCCTTCAATAAGAGAATTGTTTGACGTGCTGTATGGCATGTCGTGCCATCCTGTTCCGTTCCTGCCTGAACGCAACTGAGAATATTCTTACTTACTTACTTACTTACTTATGTGGCCATAACAACCGAATATCGATTTAGGCCGAAAATAACATGCTTCGCCAGCCATCTCTGTTCTTCGCTAGCTGGCGCCAGTTAGAAATTCCAAGCGCCGTCAGGTTCTCCAGTACTTGGTCTTTCCACCGGAGGTTTGGTCTTCCTCTTCTGCGTCGTCCTCCAGCGGGTTCCGAATATAACACCTTCTTAGCCTTCTTCTTGAGAATATTCACTCCAAACAAATTCACATACATTCAACAGAATCACAAAAACAATTTCTTCAGCAAAAACATTTAACAGCGTAAGAAAGATAAAATAAAATAAATAAAGAAAGATCCTCCAACAAAATTAGAATAATCTGAAAAAATACATAGAATATAGCAAATTTTTTAGTAACTACTTGTATCCCAACAATTTAATTACGTACTCATGTGGCTATTATAACCCAAAATCGATTTAGGCCGAATGTAGCATGCTTCCGCAACCAGCTCTTTCCTTCGCTAGCTGTCGCCAGTTAGAGATTCCAAGCGCTAACAAATTCTCCAGTACTTGGTCCTTCCACCAGAAGTTAGGTCTGCCTCTTCTGCGTCGTCCACCAGCGTGTTCCGAATATAACACCTTCTTAACCTCAGCGTGTTCTTCCAATCACTCGACATGAGCTAGCCAGTGTAACCTCTGAATTTTAATGTACTTTACTATGTCTGTGTTGGCATATAGCTCTCACAGCTCTTGATTCTACCTTATTCGATACTCGCCACCATCTTGCGTAGAACGTTTTTTCCCGAAAACTCCGTGCATATCCCAACAATTGCTTTAAAAAAATAATATTAGATCTTATTGCAAACTTTTAATTTTAACAATTAATACCTCATAGGAGTACGAGAGATTTAAATGAACATACATAATGAATTCTATATTATTAAAATGTTGCTTTTAATGCTAAATTGATAAAATTATTGAATAAGCATTTAAAATATAATTTAGGTATATGCGAACCGATTTCCAGGAAAACATAGTAAACTGGAAATAATGTCCACAAATAAATACGTTACAACAACTAAAATAATAATAATAATAATAATAATAATTATTATTATTATTATCTATACCTATACAAGTAGACTCTATTTCTTAAACAAAAATAGTGATTTCAAGGATCCTAAATATTAATGTCACCATAATGATTAGATATTATTGATTGTGATTGACATGAATTAAAACACAACCAAACAATTAAAATAACAGAACTTTTCCAATTTCTTCTCTTCCAATATAGCAAGCAACATAACGTAATAAGAAACTGCAATGTATGCAGTATATAATGGCATAAAATTGTGATTTAATCGAATGACAGAAATCAAGGAGAATCCTTAAGAGAGAGAAAAATAAGAAATAATAGCCATTGATATCCAACTTGTTTTTAGCAAGATTAATTAAAAGTGGTTCTTTCACAACTTACATTCTTACGCTTTGCGGTTGGCTTTTCAGAGCTCTAACGAGCGTACTTTATGATTGAAAGAGTGAGTACCGCAATTCAAAGTCAATTTTAAAATTTGGCAAATCACCGAAACAGCATCACTGACAAAATGGATGCCTACACATTACCAACATATTTTCCATTAGCGTAAGTACACATTCTTACATATATATGTATTCGGTGGATATTAATTATTTTATTTATTAAAGTGTATATGAACGGTAGTTTCGTAATTATTTAGCAGTATATATTGAAATCTTAAGTTGATGAATACGATGTATTATGGTCTCAAAAAAAGAAGGTAACGAAGAAGACAAAAAGTTATCAAGCTGAATCTCGGTACATACGATTATATTTATATTTATAACATATTGCAAAAATTTCCGAATCAAATAAAAACCACGCCCACCTCTAATACTAATATGTTTCCGTATGTTTGTTTTCATCCTTTGAGTATGAAAATATAAAATTTTCAAGCTGAAATCCGGACTGATGATAGCAGTTATATCTGACTGCAACAATGATATACCACAGAAGCATTGCAAGAACTGCCAATGCATCCCGAAAAATGCATTGTTTGGTGTGGATTATGGGCCGGTGGCATCATTGGACAATACTCTTTCACAGACGAAGAAGGTAGGAACGTTACTGTGAATGGCGAATGCGTGCGATGATTACAAACTTTTTTTTGCCCAAAATGGAAGAGCTGGACTTGGCTGACATGTGGTTTAAACAAGACGGAGCCACATGTAACACAGCACGGGAAACAATGGCGCAATTGAGAGGAGAGTTCGGTGAACGATTGAATGCCCTCAGACTATTTTTTGTGCAGACCGCGGCTGCACCTCAAGTGGTGCAGCCGCGGTCAACATTTGCATGAAATCATCTTTAAGCATTGAATTATATAGATCGATCTATCGACTCAAATAAATATTTCATACATTTCTTTAAATTTTGTGTATTTTTTAATCAAATCCCAAGGCTCTTAAAAAGTCACCCTGTAATAACAAATTTTGAATTTTAGTATAACCTGCTATATAAACAGAAGATCACAATTTGCGTAGAAATCTTTGTGCTTGGTAGCAAGGGTTACCTTAAGTTGATACACATATTTGCTTATTTGTTTTTTCCAACTAGGAGGCTTTGTAATCGAAAAATAGATGATTTGTGTAGATCTGTTTTTGTTTGGTATTACGTTTAGTGTGAAAATATGGTCGAGAGTAAATTTATTGGGGTTTATCTTAATTTCAGCTGATCAAAATATTTTTTCTGTAGCTGACACGAATACCAGATTGACGATTTTTTCATATCAGTCTGGTTGCTACTGAATATATATATATATATATATATATATATATATATATATATATATATTTATATATATATATATATATATATATATATATATATATTTATATATATATATATATATATATATTTTTTTTTTTATATATTTTTATATATATATATATATATATATATATATATATATATATATATATATATATATATATATATATTTATATATTTATATATATATGGGTGGGTGCCGTAGCTCAGTGGTTAGTGTGTTCGCCTTCTGATCTGTAGGTCGGTGGTTCAATCCCCGGCTGATGCATAACAAATTTAATATCGATAAGATTTTTCTTTCGAACGGTACCCACCTGTCGGCAAGCAATTGGCAATTCTTCCGACAGTAACAACTTGCCATGAAAAAGCTTCTTAAAGAACTCTGTGACAAAGCTCAGAAAAAGTGATGTCACAAGTGTTCTGCCGTTCGGAACCGGCTAAAATAAGTAGGTCCCTTCTAATATTGCCCAAAATTTAAGACGCACAACAGTAATGGAAGAGAAGCTCGGCCAATGAGCCCTTTGGGGCTTTATGTGGCCACATATTTATTTTTTTTTTTTTATATATATTTATATATATATATATATATATATATTTATATATATATATATATATATATATATATATATATATATATTTATATATATATATATATATATATATATATATATATATATATATATATATATATATATATATATAAATATATATATAAAGTTTAAATAAAGACTAAAGTTTAAATACACCCATAAAACATCGCTTTAAATAAAAATAAAGCATTTTAACACAAATGTAAGTATGCAGTTTATTTTTAGTTGAATAATGACCAATATCGAAAACCAAAACAATTCACTTTTTTTCATAGATAACTTAAAATTCATCAAAAACTAAAAAAATACATGGGACAAAAGTTAAATACAATACAAAATTTTCTTTCTTTAGCTGATTTTAGCTTAATTAAAAAACGTTAAACTTAAATTAATATTTGGTAGGTCCGCCTTGAGCTTCAATGACTGCCTGCAAACGACGTGGCATAGACAGAACCAAATTTTCTGTTTCGGATGTGCTGATTTCTGGCCAGGCCTTTTTCAGAGCCTCTTTAAGGGATTCTTTGTTCTTTAAAGCTGCGCGATTGATTTTTCGGTCCAATAATTCCCAAGCGTGTTCAATTGGGTTTAAGTCCGGTGATTGGGGAGGACTACAGAGCTGACGTGGAGCATAATACAGCAACCAGTCCTTCACCAAATGCGCGGTATGCTTAGGGTCGTTGTCTTGTTGAAATATCCAACTTCTTCCCAGACCCAAGCTATCCACAGAAGGCTGCAAATTTTGTTCCAATATACTTTTATACATGTGTTTGTCCATTATTCCATCGATAAAAGCCAAGTGTCCCACGCCAGCTGCTGCAATTGCTCCCCAAACCATCATACTACCGCCCCCATGTTTAACGGTTGGTATTAAATTTTTGGTTTGAAGTGCTGTGCCGGGCTTGCGCCAAATTTTTGCGCGACCATCGCTGCCAAAAATATTAAATTTAGATTCATCTGTGAATAAGACTCTTCGCCAAAAGTCCTCATCCATATCCTTGTACTTGTTTGCAAAATCCAGACGAAGTTGTCTATTTTTTTCAAAAATAAGCGGTTTTTTACGTAGAACTCTGCTTCGATAGCCGTTATACCGTAAAGCTCTTTGTACGGTTTATGGGTGAACATGTTTGCCTGACACCGCAGCAATACTACCGGCTAACTTTGGCGCACTTATTTTTGGATTTTTGTCCACTTCTCTTAGGATAAGGTTTACATCTCGGCGAGAAAGTTTTTTTGGTCGACTAGTTCTGGGCCTATTTTGCACTGTTTTGTAAGTTTTATATTTTCTTATTACGTTTTGCACACTTGCACAGGACAAATTCAAAATTTTTCCTATATCACGGTAGGATTTGCTTTCTTTAAAGTGTTTAATTATTAAATCTTTAACACCAGACTCTATTTGTTTTCCTTTGCCCATTATTTTGCTTTCAAGTCTACCGACAACGATGAAATTACTAATAATACTGAATAAATATGCGTAGTTGAAGAAAGCAAAAAAAAATATAACGGTACTTTTCCAAAGAAATTGCAAAAACACGTGTTTTCTTGTATTGTATTTAAACTTTTGTCCAGCGTATTTTTTGAGTTTTTGATGAATTTACAGTTATCTATGCGACAAATACAAATTTTTTGTTATTGTGTTTGCTTACTGATAGACTGCAAAAAAACTGCTTACTTAGATTTTCGCAGCAATGCTTTATACGAGTTAAAATTAAGATTTGTGGGGTGTATTTAAACTTTAGTCCCTGACTGTATATATATATATATATATATATATATATATATATATATATATATATATATATATATAAATATATATATATATATATATATATATATGTATTAATGTTATATATATATATATATATATGTATTAATGTTATATATATATATATGTGTATATATATATATATATATATATATATATATATAAACATTTTTTTTTCAAAAACCATTTATTTCTCAACATAGTTTCCTTTTACTTCGACACACTTAGTAAGACGATATTCCAACTTTTTTATACCATCTGAATAATACGATTTCGGGAACCCCTCAAAATATGCGTTAGTTTCGGTAATCACTTCTTCATTTGAGCTGAATCTTTTTCATGCGAGCCAATTTTTCTAGTTTGGAAACAGGAAAAAGTCACTAGGAGCTAAATCTGGACTATAAGGTGGATGATGATCAACGAATTCGAAGTGTATTTCACGTAATTTTAGCATCGTATCTAATGCTGTGTGAAGCGGTGCGTTGTCTTGAAGAAAGAGCACTTTTTTCTTCTTTAAATGTGGTCGTTTTTTCTTGATTGCATAATTCAATTGATCCAATAATGCACGATAATACAAAATACAGTGGCCATAACCTTGCCAGCCGATTTCACAGCATTCGCCTTCTTCGGAGCACTTCCACCAGCTTCCACCCATTGTTTCGATTGATTTTTGGTTTCAGGTGTGTAGTGGTGGACCCACGTTTCATCAACAGTTATTAATCGACGCCAAAAATCAACAGGATTACACTTTATCATGTACAAACACCGTTGTGAAGTGGTCTCTCGAACTCGTTTTTGTTCGACACTGAGCAAACGCGACACCCATGTTGCCGATAGCCTTTTCATATGCAAATGTTCATGCAAAATGTTGAACACACGTTAATATGAGATGTTTACCATTTCAACAATCTCACGCAACTTAACGCGGCGATCATTCATAACGATATCGAGGATTTTCTTGGTATTTTCTTCAGAAGCCACCTCTTTTGGCCTTCCTCTTGATGGTATTGTTGCAGTGCTTGTTCGGCTGCGTTTAAATTCAGCAATCCAATATTTTACCATGTAATCTGAGCAGACTCACCGTAATATTTATCGAGCTTTTCTTTTGTCTCTTTCGCCGTTTTCCCTTTCAAGTAATAGTGGTTAATCACTGCACGAAAATTTTTCAAGAAACACAAAAGTTGGTTACTTCAAACGACTACAACAAATAAGCTAATCGATGAATTTGGGAAAGCTTTATCAATCCGCCTCGTACATATATATATATATATATATATATCTATATATATATATATATATATACATATATATATATATATATATATATATATATATATATATATATATATATATATATATATTATATATATATATATATATATATATATATATATATATATATATATATATACACTAGAGCCCCGACTTGCGTCGTTAATGGGGACCGGAGAAACGCGACGCAAATCGAATCACCTTTTTCTATATAAATGCACCGAAATTTAATTTATTGGGGAAAATATTCAAAACAAAGCAAAAAAAAAATTTTTTTTAATAAAAAACAAGTATGAATACATTTTCATTTATTTTATTTACTGCAACAAATGCTTATAATTATTATAAAGAAACAACAAAACAATAAATTAAGAAAAAACATAAAAATTAAATTCATTTACATTTATGTACATCATAAAAAAATATATGCATTAAAAAACTGTAATTTATTTAGCTTACATTGAGCTCTTTTCAGATGATAAATCTAAATCAACAACACTTATATACATTTGATTGGATGGTCTTACTGTTTTTTTAACAAAAATGTCTAAAGTTTGTTGAATTTTTAAAGATTTTTTTTGTTGATATATTTCTTTGTAACAACTGATGGCTTGATCAACGGATGCTGCTACGCCCGTGCTACGGTTTTCGTCAGGATCGTTTTCAGAAAATATATCCATTGCATGGGAAATTAATTGCATAGCTTTGGAAATATTAGCGATTGTTAATTTTTTTTCTTCTAATGTATCATCACTTATTATGACATCTTCTTCTGAAACATGCTGAATATCAATGGCTAATAAATTTTCATTATCAAGCTCCTCATCGTGAGACAACAAAAATTCATTAATATCATCTTCCTCCATTCCGTCAAATTCTGCTTCTCTAGCTAAATTAACCAACTCATTGCTAACATTTCGAATATCATCGGCACCATCTTCGTCTCCTTTAATAAGTTCTGGCCATAATTGCTGCCAACTCCCTTTCATGGAAGATGCCTTAACTTCCTCCCAAGATAAATTTATATTTTCAATAGCTTTCACTATGTTGTAGTTTTTCCAGAAGTCTTTCATAGAGAGTTTGTCATTTTTGTCTGTTGAATCAAGAAGTTGCCGGAAAGTTCGACGTAAGTAGTGCATTTTAAAGTTTGAAATTACGCCCTGGTCCATAGGTTGAATAAGTGATGTTGTGTTAGGCGGCATAAAAACAACTTTTACATTCTCCGATAATTCATCCGAAAAAATTGGATGTCCTGGTGCGTTATCGACTAACAAGAGCATTTTGAACTCAATTTGTTGAGAGGAACAATAGCGTTTTAACTCAGGAACGGCACAATTTTCTAACCAATCTTTAAAAAGGGTTGCGGTCATCCAAGCCTTTTTATTAGAGCGCCAGTGTACAGGGAGGTCTCTTTTGTTTATACTTTTCATTGCCCTTGGATTTTCTGATTGGTATATAAAAAAAAGGTTTAAATTTAAAATCTCCTTCTGCGTTTCCGCCCAAAAAAAGTGTTAGCCGATCCTTTGCGGCTTTATATCCAGGACATGCTTTCTCATTTTTTGACAAGTAAGTTCTTGATGGTAACCGTTTCCAAAAAAGACCTGTTTCGTCGGCATTCAAAATCTGCTTAGCAGAATACCCTCCTTTTTCAATTATGGCTTTCAGCTCAAGCTTAAACTTTTCTGAAGCTACTGAATCTGCACTAGCTGACTCTCCTTTTAATGCCATATTATGTAAATTTGCCCGTGTTTTAAAACGGTTAAACCAACCGTTGCTGGCTTCAAAATCACCAGAATTTCCTTTACTACTAGATGCAGTATTTTTCTTAAGGTCGGAGTAAATAGAAAGAGCTTTATTTTTTATTACCTCCTTGCTCAGTGGCATTCTTCGCTTATTTTGATCATGTATCCAAATTGAAAGAAGGGACTCCATTTTAACCAATAAGGGATTTCTTGCTATAGTATCTTGTTTAGATTGGAGTGGTGTGACAATTTCAGCTAATTGATTTATTTTATCACTGTCTCTGTTGCAAATTGTTCTTACTGTTGTAGGTGCTAGTCCAAGAGCTCTTCCTATGTTAACAGCTTTTTCTCCCGATTTAAAACGTTTTATTACGTCCAATTTTAATTCCAAACTTATTACTTTTCTTTTACTTTGACTCATTTTTTACGTCCTTAAGGAATTTTGACGAATCATACACTAAATTCTTACCATAACCAAACAGTTGTTCTTAGCGCCACTTATATAACAAAGAAAAGGGAATCCCCTTATTTCACGCAATTTGAAAACTTCTGAACGTACAGGTGACGATCAGTGTTGCCAGAAGTTGTAAAAATGCTAAAAGACAGAAGAGATGCTAAATACTATACACACTACAAATTGCTAAAAATGGTAATCACCAATGCTGCAGTAAAAAATTTAACCGTATTTAGCGACGTAAATCGGAAAAAAAACGACTCAAATCGAAATTAAAACGATGGAAATAGAACCGACGCAATTCGGGGTCAAAACGATGCAACCCGAACCGACGCAACTTGGAATTTCAACGACGCAAACCGAATTTTTCAAGTTTTCAAAAAGCGACGCAAATCGAAACGACGCAAATCGGGACGACGCAGGTCGGGGCTCTAGTGTATATATATATATTTATATATATATATATATATATATATATATATATATATATATATATATATTTATATATATATATATATATATATATATATATATATATATATATTTATATATATATATATATATATATATATGTATTTATATATATATATATATATATATATATATTTATATATATATATATATATATATATATATATGTATATATATATATAACGTATATATCCGGGTGCCGTAACTTAGTGATTAGTGTGCTAGCCTTCTGGGCTCTTAAAAAATTATGTCGCAAGTGTTCTGCCGTTCTAAGTAGATCCCTTCTAACACTGTCAAAAGTTAACACGCACAACACTAATGGAAGAGAGGCTTGGCCAAATAGCCCGTTAGGGCTTATAAGCGCCACATCACTATTTTTTTAGCGTATATATTATGTGTACTAAAAAGAAATCCACTACTTTTCCAATAGATCGCTTTAGTAATCTGTATCTCGCGTTGTATAAGTGCGATCGGGAGTTACAAAGATAGGATTTCGTGCTAAATAAACTTTTCAGGCAGTTTTGTGATTGCTTGACTCAGTATTGTTTGAGCACGTGTCAAAGATGGACACCAGTAAAGAGAAAATACGTCATATTGTACAGTTTTTCTTCAATAAAGGCGAAAACACAAGCCAAACGGCTGAAAATGCACAACGTATGCACAACGATGTAAAAGCGATAGAGTGTACGAGTAGATGCGTATATGCAAATAGCAGTCAGTTTGTGTTTGCCTCACAGTCAGACACAAACTCAAAATGTTATTGATTTCGTGTTATTACGCGCTCGCATCTACATGGGAGACACATTTAATACGGTGTTGCCAGGACTTCAAAAATAAAAAAGCTATATCGGTCAAATATAAACGTTAAAAAAGCTACATGACCCTAAAAAGGGTTTAATATTTCCAGCCTTTTCAACATTTCATAAATAGTTTGTATATTATTGTTAAAATGTGTTCATGAAAGTTCAACATTTGAAGCATTCATTAGGTACAAAGATATGAGAAAATACTTTCATAAAACTATCAATTAATATATATTATTGCAAACATTGAATCAAGCACTCTCGTTTCAACAACTAAATAATATGTGAATTTTTAAGAGGACAGCGGCACTCTATTTCAACATTCTACAAATCCAGCTTAATGCCGAACATTTTTTAATTATATTATTACATAGTGGACGATATCTCACATGTAACTATTTCCTCTTCACCAGATGAATTGGCTGAACTGCTTTTTAAATATATATCAAGAGAGTTTAACATCTTTATGAGCTGGGCTGCATTCCAGTGTAAAAAGGTACTGTAGCCATGTCGAATGCGCAGTAAGGTCAAAGTTTTTGTTGCAATTTGCAATCTCGAATCTTTTGTAAGTAAGCCAATATACACGAACTATTTACTTGTATATCCTGCAATATAAATAAATATTCTGCGCAACACAGCTTACTATTTAACAGAAAAGGATTATAATGATGCCAAATATGTTGGACCAAACGTGAAGCTGCTAGATAATAATTCTCATAAAAAAATTCTCTTCGCTTTGTAACACAGCGTTGCACTGAATTTATACAATATCTTGTATCATATGTGTGGAGGATTATCCTTAAAAAGCTGGTTTGAAAATAAGAAAGGGCTAGAAAAAAGCCACGAACCTAAATCTTAAATTTCGAAGCTAAATGACGAAAGAAAAAAATATAGATCTACCCTCAAAAAGGCTAAACTGACAATACTGATAATAACTATTAATGTGTAAATTAACGTTGCGCCCACCTTTTACCTCTAATCGGTTCTCAGTGAATTTGACGTCACAGAATTACCGAGAGTATAATTATTTATTCATTATTCCACATTATTTATATTTTTATTTTCAATTTGGTCGCCATTTTGTCATCTCCTTTTGCAGCTGAACTATTGTGATGTCACATCTAAAAAGCCTTCTCTGATGGGCGCAATCTTCTTTTCTATTATTTTGGTAGATTCTAAAATTTAGTGGTAGATATGAAGTAAAAGATGATGATTTTTATCAAGAGGTTTCTTATTAATCAACAAAATGTAATGTTTCACATTTATTATAATGTATAAACCAAAATATTAATTTCATGTTTCATTTTTATACATGTAAAAATATTTCAAAAATCGCTTATCAAAATTACATCACAAATGTACGTTGTTACATTAAAAGATTAACTTTTCGGAACACGTTTATGTACCTACATAGTTCAGTTAAACTATAAATTTATAGGATCATGTAAAATACAGAGATCATTCATGTACTAATCTATACTTTTCAAGTTAAAATTATGGAAACAAAATTCCAGTCAATTATTTTAATATTCTTTTGGTGGTTCAAATATTTTACTGCTTTCACATATTTGTTTCATTAAAATTAAAAAACAAAAATATATATAAAATGGTCAAAAATGGTAAAATATGGTAAATTTCAAGCTTACTGTAGCAGTTGGGGTAGAAATGAAAAAAAGTGGTAGATTTACCATTTGACTATCCTACAATTGTAGGATAGTAAGAACACTGATTACGAATGAAAGGGATAAAGCTTGTCTCATATTCCTGAAGCAAAAACCCCTCTCTCATCCCGGTGTGTCCCTCGTTCATAAGCAAAATGTATTTGTGTCTAAAACAGGATCAATATATATTAAATTGAATTGCGTGATCTGAAACGTTACATAAACTTTTCAGATTTGGATATCCTTAAACCACTTACGAAATATTTGCATTGAAAGATGGTTAATTTTTTCAAACGATCAAAACTTTGCTACGTTCTCTTCGATAGGCAGCGTATCAGCGGAAAGATGGGCATAAGAAAGGAACAACCGTTCCTTTTATTCGCTTTTGTCCCTGTTTTTGTAGGTTTCCTATTTTCATGCTAAGTAAAGCATTGCTACATTCATTTTGAAGAAGTACTAAAGCTATTCTAAATATATATACACAAACGACTTCGTACTATTTCTGGTCCAATCCAAGGTGAACCCATACAACGTGGTGTTAATAGCTGATTTTGGTATATTTTTGGTTTCTTCGAAAGAGCAAATATTCATATTATTTATGGAACACGACCTTTTTATGTTGCTGGCTCGACTGGCAGTAGAGGAAGTAGCACATCCTATCAACCCAGTTTTCTAATACTTTGATGACCGTTTCTGGATCTATCTCAGGAATGGCTTGTTCTCGGTTCTGAAGAATTTAAAAATAAATCATTACAAGAAAAAAAACGTTAATAATGCTATTACGGCAGAAAAAAAAAAGAATTTGGAATGAATTTAAATGACAAAGTGGTTTGCTTATACACTTTCCCAAGCTAGGCTTCGGCAACAGTAGTGATGACAATACGGCTAGGCACTTCTTGATGATATAACTACTACAGCGAAAATAACAAAACTTGATGAGAATTTACTGAATCTTTTCCAAAAAATTATAATTGCTTTAAATTGTCGTCAAGTAATCGATCTATAGAAATATATTTTGAATACTTTGGAAACTCTGGAGCTATAAAAAATAAATAAATTTTTATGACTTATAGGCCTCAAAGATCCCAATGACCGAGCTAACTTTGGTGAGATCGTCTAAAAGCTCGAACCTAAAACATAAAAAGGCGGTTAGACAAAATGCGAAAAATTGAGAAAAGTTTAATTGCAAACTCTTTGATGAGAACAGTTTTTAAATTTCCCCACATGACCGTCATTGCATTTGCTTGTAACTCCTCAGCACACTGTTCCATTTCATGATAACCATCACCCGTGAAAGACAATAAAGAATCTTCAATATCCTTTAATCTAAGCATCTTTTGTTTCACAATTCTTTCTTCCTCAACCGAATCCGCGTTCTTATATTCCGATATCTCCTCGTCGTTAGCGTCCACCCAATACTGTACGAATAGTCTTTTCTGTAGTGTGCTTTTCCGTGCGGTTATCACTCATTCCGACTCTCTTTGTACTTAGCTGCTTTACTATTAGGCATACGATCTCGATCCTCGATCAGTTTATGAGCCGCATGTTTTTTAAAGGCAAACATCGTTGAAGTAATTTAGAAGTCTTGAGCTATTGAAAATTTTTCTGAATCTTGTTGAAATTTTGGTCGTAATTTTTTTTTTTTGCAATCATGAGAAACGACAAAATTGAAAATTTAAAGGTCAGAGAAAATTATTATACTTGGAAGTTTGCTGCAAAATTCCATCTCGTACTAAAGGGATACTTACCATGCATTGTAGAATCGGAGGGAGACCAAAAATGTGCATGCTATTTCTGCACTTGGTCTGCTCATTGTACTATGGCTAAAGATGCATGGATTGCATTAGAAAGCGCATTCTTAGGTGATCGCGTATTTGATGTGCTTAGAATTGAATGACTGCAGTTCTATGGAAGATTACGTTAATAAAATGTGGTGTACTCAACAGAAGTTGGAGAAATCAGGAACTAAGTTCAAAGAACAATTTGTACATGCAACACACGACATGTCATACCCCGGCACAAAAGCTACAGAGGAATTGAGGACTGTACATTGTCAACGAAATAAGATTGACATTTTCACCACTCACACGCAGAGCCACACCGTCACCACGGTCTGCACATATCAACATTGACATAATCAGTTCCTGCCCAGAGTCTGATGGTTGTCGTTACTGTCTAACGGTTATTGATCGATTCACTTTCCTATTGTCGGCATGACTACGCCCACAGTTGCACACGCATTAATTTGAGGGCAGATCTCCCGATTTGGAGTGCCGATTGACCTCAGACCTCGGTAGACAGTTCATTAGCTTACTGTTTCAAGAGCTGATGAGCGTCCCCGGTACATGGCACCTACGCACGTCGCCATAGCATCTACGATGAACAGAATCATCAAGCGGTGGGACCGTACTCTGAAATCGGCTATCCTCTGTCATACACTACACCAGTGAACTAAGTATCTGCCAATCATATTATCGGCTTTACGCGACACATTCAAAGTGGGCCTAAAGTGCACACAGTTACTCATCGAGAGCGACACGAAAACAGTGTGAGACACCGTTCAACAGCTACGGAAAAGAATGCGCGACTTGCATGGTGGAAACGCCAGGCACACGACCAAAACCTTTTCGTCCATCGTCATCATAAATCTAATGATTACATTTTTCTTCGCGAAGACTCGGTGCGACCTCCGCTAACATCACCTTACTCTGGTCCATACAGGGTGATTAATCATTTCACCAAGTACTTTGTGATCAAACCCACAAAAAAGAGGTGAAAGCATCAATAGACCGTCTAAAAACAGCATTTATAACTTCAGCATAGCCATTTTCATAATGGGGGTACTGTGGCATCACACCAACACTTTGTAATTTTACAAATTTCACTGAACTTTAACGTACAGCAAATTCTACCCTTATTTCGAAACCAAAATTTTCTGCAGAATTTGAAATAGTGGTTTTGCTCGCTCAGGTCAAATATTCGAGATAAGGTGGAAAAGTAATAAATATATTCATATAAGTCATAAATATTGGTACACAGAAAAATCGACGCCAAATGAAAAAGAATTAATATTTTTATACTTATTCGAAATAACTTCCATTTGCCTTCCAGCATGTCTTGAGACGGTCTAGCCACTCTACGATCGCGACGCGCTTCATGCATGGGAAATTGTCCACTGCACGGATAAGGGCTCTTCTTCAACGACTCAATATTTAGGTGTCGAGTAAAGCAACCCATGGACTCTAATACGGACTACAACTTGTAATGTAACGGGTTGAGGTCTGCACTACCAGCTGGCCAATCATACGTTGATATGAAGTGCGGAATGTTGTTTTTTAGCCACAGTTCAGTGACTCGAGATGAGTTGAGATGCTTATCTGCATGACCGACCATACACACGATCGTTATGTTTATTCAACGATATTTCTACGGTAAAGATTTTTTCGTCAGTAAACAGAATTTGTCTGTAAGCGTACCGGCTGCGTAACGCTTTCAATTTTCGCTTGCGTTTTCCCTCCAATGCGGCCGTGCCCAGGTGTCCAGTGTGTCGCTTGTACGCGACTTTTGTTTTGCGACTTTTGAAAATCTTTTTAAAAAAATTAAGTCAAAATGGTATTTAGCAAACACAACCTAAATAATTGACATTATACGTACAGTGAGCTACAAAAGTCTACATACGGCGACCATTTCGGCTATCTGACATGTCCAAAAGCATAATGAAAAGAAGTAATGATGCAATTTTGTTTTAAATATGTTTTTATCATTACATAGCAAAAATTATCTTATTTCATTAAAAACTTAACAAGTTATTAACATAAAACGAAAAAAATTCAATGACAAAAGTCTACATACGGCGCGCATTCCACGCTTCTTTTTTGTTGTGTGTTGCGGCGCAATAACGGGAAAGTACCGCTAGTTACATTTTGCTGTTTTGCTTGGTAATAGACATACTTGGATTGCATTTAGTTGTATTTTGGCTGTTTCCAGAAGTTCGTGGTTGTGACAATGGCTTCCCGTAAAGAAATATCAATTGATTTGCGAAACTTAGTAGTAAAGTATAGAAATGAAAACAAATCGTAAGGTGAAATATCAAGCTTATTAAATTTAACAAAATCAACAGTTCAAACAATATTCAATAACTACAAAAAAACGAATAGTCTTGAAAATAAATCGCGTAGTGGTCGCCCAAAGAAGCTGAGTCGCAGAGATGTATCGTTCATTTTGAAAGAAGTGGATCAAAATCCGAAAGTGGCAGGCACTAAGTTGGCCGCAGAGCTAGCAACTAGGTCAAATACAAATGTGCATCCACGAACAGTTCAAAGAGCCTTGAATAATAATGGGTTTCACAGCAGAACTCCGCGTAGGAAACTGTATATAAGTGAAAAATATCGCAAACTTCGTTTGGAATTCGCGCAAAAGCATTTAGACAAGGGAATTGATTTCTGGAAACGAGTATTATTTACAGATGAGTCAAAATACAATTTATTTGGAAGTGACGGTAGAGCCAAAATTTGGAGAAAACCAAATACCGCAATGAACCCGAAACACTTAGTTCCTACGGTGAAGCATGGCGGTGGGAGTGTAATGGTTTGGGGCGCTGTCGCTGCATCTGGAGTTGGAAATTTGGTATTTGTGGAGGGTAACATGGATCGCTTTCAATATAAATCTATTTTGAAACAAAACTTAAAAGCATCGGTTGATAAACGATGCCTTGGTGAGAGTTGGATCTTCCAACAGGATAGCGATCTAAAACATACCGCCCACATCGTGAGGGACTGGCTGCTTTACTACGCTCCACGACAACTGTATTCACCTCCTCAAAGCCCAGACTTAAATATTATTGAACACGTTTGGGAGCTTTTGGAGCGGAAGATACGGAAACATCACATTACTAGTGCCCTAGTACTAAAAGAGAAGCTGCAACAGGAATGGCAATAAATAACGGCCCTTGAAATCGAAAATTTAGTCGTTTCAATGCCCCGACGTTTGCAAGCAGTTATAGATGCTCAACCAAATATTAAACGACGACTTATTTTAACTTTTAGTGCCTTATCAAAGTATTTCCTTTTGATTTTCAAATCGTACGTAGACTTTTGTCATTGAATTTTTTTCGTTTTATGTTATTAACTTGTTAAGTTTTTAATGAAATAAGATAATTTTTGCTATGTAATAATAAAAACATATTTAAAACAAAATTGCATCATTACTTCTTTTCATTATGCTTTTGGACATGTCAGATAGCAGAAATGGTCGCCGTACGTAGACTTTTGTCGCTCACTGTAACTTCTGGATTTAAAAAATAATAATCATTTATTTTTAGTGAACAATTATTGTATCTTATTAAATTATTTCCATTTATTACAATTTTATTACTAGTGCATGTTTGATTTATTACAATGTTTTTTGCATGTCTGCTAATAATTGTATCTACATCTAGTTCTATTACCTCTATCTCCTTATTACTAATGAGCTGGCAGTTCGCTTTTATTTTCTTCAAACTTGAAAGTTTTATTTTTGTAGTCAAAAATTTGTTCTATTTCTGAATCTATTTCATTGTTAGTTTCGTTGGGTATTGGTATTAGATATCTGATTTTAATATTTTCAAAAGTAATGGGAATTTTTATGCCAAGTACTAAATATGTGCCATTAAAATATGCTGTTTCCGATTGTAAATACTTTAATTTATTGTAACCAATGTCATACTTTATTATTTCATTGCTTGTTAATATTCTAGGATGTATTATTTTGTATTTCGTTGCCACAACGTTATCAAGTATTTGTTCGAATATAGTTTTTAACAATTGGATTTTTGTTAATTGTTCCAAATATATACTACGCTCCTATTCTTCATCAATAACCTGATGTATGACATTTAATTCTTCTTCTAATTTAATTTTGTCATTACTTATAATATCACTTAATTGTTGTAACGCTATATTGAAATAATCATTGACCTGTATTTGTTTATTAATTTTCTCGCCTGTCTGTAATAAATGATTTTGTATGTCTTGTCTATCTTCGTCGTCCATAGTACCTAATATCAATTTCGATAAGCTACCTACACCATTTATTAGTCCACGTTTTTGTCTATTTCTATTGGGTCTTAGTGTAAGTAGTTTGTTTCTTGCATCTACTATTTCTAACTGAAGTAAATCTTTGTATTTAGCTTTAACTATTGCTATATTGTCAGTTATTTTATCTAAGATATTCTCTATCTTGCTTACGATAATCATATGTAGAACTATTTCTGTATCTTTAACTATTTCTTGGTTTTTTATATGAATATCTGCAAATCCTGTTTGGTCCGTTATTTCCGTTACTGTATTGTTTCCATTAATTAAGTGCATCGCTTGTATCATCAGTAGAAGTATTATTGTTATCTGTAAATTTAAATGGTCTTTTAGTGTTGCATGGGTGTACGTTTCTTAGGCTTTTCTTCTTAAATTTTGGTTGTTCTTTATGTCTTATAGTTTTATGCCTTATAGTTTTTCACAAAACCTTTATTTCTGATTTCTTCGTAATCTTCTCTTTTCGTATTTAGTTTGTCTATTACTTTCCTTTTACATAGTTCCATGTCATGTTTAATTATTTCATTGTCTATTTTTCCGTTTTGTACATCAATAGGAGTGCTTTTAATAGTTGAGTGATATCTATTGTTATAGGTTGTAATGGCTTTTTATATTATTTGGTTAATTGGTAGATTTTTGTTCGAATGGTTTATTATCCTGAATTTTTCTGCAATTGTATTATGCATTCGTTCTACGTCTGCATTACCAGTATGGCTATGTGGCTTCGCAAGGTGAAGTTCAATTCCTTCTTGATCTAGATATTCTTTAATACGAATTGTTTTGAATTCATTATCAGCTATTATTTTTGCTGGTTTTCCTATCTTTGAAAAATGATTTTCTAACTGCTTGATAATTGTCATGTGGTTACTATCATTCAAAGGGTATGCTGCTCCGAATTTAGAAAATTTATCTATTATTGTTAAAAATTGAAACTTTTTCATTACGTATGTGTCTATATGCATTATCTCATTTATGTCTGACGGTGTTTCCGTGTAATTGAATTTCAGTTTAATGGGGTTCCGGTCATACTTAACCTCTTTGCATGTATCACATTGATTGATTACCATTTGCACTAACTCCATTAACTTTGGGTAATAAACTTTATTTCTTATATGATTATCGGTTTCTTGAATGCCCGAATGCATACTTTCTCTGATATGGTAAAGTGATATCTGCTTCACTGCTTCAACTTCGGTTTCGATATCTTGTGCTCTAAGTGTGCATTTAATAAATTTTAATTGTCTGTCGTTAGAAAACATTTCTATTAATTTTTGTTGAACTACGTTGTAATCTGTGTCACATAATTCCGAATATATTCCTATATTTCCTTTCGTAATGTATTTTCGAAATATTTCGCCCATTCTATCAAAGTCGCATTTTGCTATAAAGATTATTCTTTTTCCCTGTAACGTTTTTAATCCCTTTACTTTGTTGTTTGTTAAAATTATCTGAGTTTTGTATTTATTTACTATTTCTTTCTTAATGCAAAAATGGTAATGTAGATCTTCTTCAGCTGAATGGATTGTTGCTAGAGTTTCAATATCTTCTAAATTGTCTAACATTTCCAAACTTAAACTGTTATCTTCTGAATTTTGCAGAAACAAAAATTCATTAACATCTTTATCTTCGTCCTTTTCTTGATTGACATTGGAATTGTTCTCTATTCTACTTAGGAAATCTGCTACTTGATTTTCCTTCCCTTTTAAATATTCTATATTAAAATCATATTCGCCTAATTTTAATAGCCATCTTTGATGTGTCGGTGACACATCCCTTTGTATTTTGAATGCAAAAATTTTATAGATTGATTATCGGTGAAAATTGTGAATTTTCTTCCATAAAGGTAGGGTCTTAAATAGTTTACGCTCCATAAAATAGCTAAAAATTCTATATCTGTCGCGGAGTAATTTTTCTCATGATTATTTAGTGTTCTTGATATAAAACATACTGTGTGTCCTTCTTGGGAAAGCACTGCTCCAATTGCATAGTTTGATGCGTGTGTGGTTAATGTGAATGGTTTGTCAAAGTTCGGGTATCTCAATATTGGATGAGAGCTAATTAATGTTTTTAGCTTTTCGAATGCTTCTATATAGCTTGGATCTTTTACGTTTATTTTTACATTTTTATTTAAATATTTTGTAATGGGTTGGGCTACTTTTGCGTAATCCTTTATAAATTTACGGTAGTACCCTGTTATCCCTAAACATCTTTTTATTTGTTCCTCTGTTTTAGGTAGTTGTAATGTTTCTATTACTTTTATTTTATCCGGGTTTGGTTTTAATCCATTTTCTGTCAAAATGTGTCCTAAAAATTCTGTGTCTTTTTTCATGAAATTACATTTATAGATTTGAATCTTGAGGTTAGCTTATTCTAATGTTTGAAGATGTCTGTTATTGTATTTACGTGCTCCTGTAGGGATGTACTAAAAATCAAAATGTCGTCTAGATAAACTACACATGTTTTATTAATAAAGTCCCGTAGTGTCTCGTTATTTAAACGTTGAAATGTTGCGGGTGCATTTTTTAAACCGAATGGTATTCTAATAAATTCGTACAATCCGTGGGGTGTAGCGAATGCTGTTTTTTCTCTGTCTTGTTCCTTAATAAAGATTTGGTGATGCCCTTTAACTACGTCTAAGGTTGTGAAATACTGCGCTTTACCTAATTTGTCCAAAATTGAATCTATGTTCGGTATTGGGTATTTGTCGTCTATGGTTACCTCATTCAATTTTCTATAGTCTATCACGATCCTGTACTTACGTTCCCCTGAGTTGTCAATTTTCTTAGGTACTACAATTAATGGGCTAGAGTATCGCGAATGACTTTTTCTTATGATTCCTTGTTCTTCCATTTCTTTAACTCGTTTTCGTACTTCTGCTTCATGCGGAGGGTATCTGTATAATTTACTGTTTATTTGTTTGTCCGTTGTTGTTCTGATTTCGTGTAAGATTTTCGTCGTATTTGTTAATTGGTCTCCTTCTTTAAAAAACAAGTTCTTAAATCGTTTCAAGATTTTTACTACTTCTTTACTTTCTTCTATGTTTAAATGGCTTAACTGTATTCTATCCCAATCAAAATCCTTGGCTTAAAATGTGCAAATTTCTAAGTTAGTATAAGGGTTATTTTTAAATTATGTCATTTTTTTGTTAAGCGTTATGTATCTCCTACTAAGTTTTTGTTGTGTCAAACAAATTGAGTAGGTCAATTCCTATAATAAAACTATACTTTCGTCCCTTCAATGGAGTCATTTTCCATTTTATTTTCGTATAATATGGGCGGTTAAATTCATTAGGTGCTTCTGTTATCACTTCGTATTTAATTACATCGTCTTTCGTTATTGTGCTAAATTCAATTGGTTTCTTTAATAAGATTTTTTGAAAATCGTTTATATTACTATCAATTAAGCTTATACTAGCTCCGGTATCTATGAGAGCAATATATTTGTTATTTTTGATCGTGAGCGTTATGGTAGGAAGACAGTCCGATGCTGTTCCTCGAAAAAATTCTGCTCTTCATCTTTCTGGTTTTCGCTAGCTTTATTCTTATGACATTGACACAAATTTAACTCAGTGTGTCTTTCTTCTTGTTCTCTTTGCTTTCTCTTTATATTGTCTACTTCCATAGCTTCTACCCGGTTTTGCCTAAGTTGATTCCAGCGATTTTGGCCGGAATTTGGCCTAGGGTGTCCTACCTGTTGGGGCCTATGAAATTGCCCTGAATTATTTTGATATCCTTTGTTTTGGAAAAAATTTTGTGGATTCTGTCTTCTATGTGCCGACATATTTCCGTATTCCTGATTTTGTTTCATCTGTCCTGAGTTACCTTCTCTATAGGAAAAATTTTGTTTTTGTCTGATTTGTCCTGAGTAGTATGTACCCTGTGTGTTTGTTAAAATAATGTGGGTTTTGGTTATAGTCTTTTTGACCTATATTAAAATTTCTTCTACGCCACACTTTAGAATATGATTTGTACGATTTTCGGTATTCCGGTCTAATACACGTATCTTCGAATCTTCTTTGGTTCATTATAAATATTGTAACGAGTATCGATAGTTGGTTACTCATCACTATTGTGACTGACACTATTGGCAGCATCGAAACGAATGTCAACAAAAAGAAATAAGCAATAACCAGAACAAGCCAACGAGAAAGAAAGAGAAGAATCTCGATAAAGGAAGATTCTGGGGTGTTGCCAACAGAGTATAAATAGAGCCAGTGTTGAGAAGTGAGAATCAATTTGATCCCGAACGTGATTGCAGAAACATCAATACAGAGGCAAAAGTTGAAAGTACATTTAAGTGTTATTGTAAATAGTTGATTGTAAGCAGAGTTGATTGTACATAGAGATTATTAAATAAATTGTTGCTATATATAGTTGTATAAAATAAGTGTTGCAGTTATTATTAACAGAATCCAGTGATCGAACAAGGTAATTCAAATAGAATTAAACACTTACAGAATAAAAGCGTAACAATTGGTGTCAGAAGTGGGATTCTGTACAGATGGTGAAAATTGACCAACTAAGAGTGGACCAGCTTAAAAAGCTGTTGGTAGAGATGAATCTATCGTCATCAGATGCAAAGGCGGAATTGCTGGTGAGGCTGAGGCAAACTATAGAGGCTAAGGTAATTAATGTAGAAGAATATGAGTTCTTTGAGGAAGCCGATGTACAAGCAGTTGTTCCCGCTGAGGAAGAGAGCAAAATAGATTCGAGTGGTCAACTCATGGAATTCATGAAAACCATGATGCAACAGCAGCAACAAGAGCTACAAGAAAATGCGTCTCGCATTGACTCCAAGCTTCGAGAACATTCGGCTCGCCAAGAACATGTCATCGAAAATCTACAAAAAGGAATTGAGATTAAATTTCAAGAAATTTCCGGAGCTATTAATGACAAAGTCACAGAGCTGAAAGAACATGTAGATGATTTGGATGATAAGCTGAAGGAGCATGTAGACAGACATGATGACTTGGAAGAAAAGCTCGAGAAATTACAGCACGAACTCAATCAAATAAAAATAAATGGACCAGCCACTTCAGTGATTAGAGATTCAAGCACAATCAAACTAAAGCCACCAACATTTGACGGAAGCACGCCATTCAATATCTTCAAGCTTCAATTCGAGACAACAGCTTCGAAGAATCAATGGGATGATAGCGACAAGACTGCTGCTTTAATAGTCGCATTAAAAGGTAATGCTTCCGAAGTGTTACAGATGATTCCAGAGAAAGATCGTGGTAGCTATCAGTCACTGATGGACACACTCCAGCGAAAATATGGAAATTAATACAAGAGTCAATTACATCGAGTAGAATTAAGATCGCGAGTGCAACGGAGTAATGAGAGCCTTCAAGAATTCGCTTCCTGTCATCTAGCGTTCTCCAGTAATTCGGAAGAGTTCGTCGAAAAATCAAAATAGAGGTTTTCATAGATGGCATACGTGATGGAGAGACAAAGCGTGCCCTAGTCATGTCACCAAGAAATACTTATGCCGAAACAGTCAGTAGTGTCTTGACGTTTGAAGCCGCCAGTCTGATGTGTCGACCAATGCCACGGGTACGCCAACTAGAAACAGAAACAGCAGATCTGGTTGAAGCAGTGTGTCAGGGATTCAAGTCCGTAGTGAAGCCTGAAGGAAGAACAACAGGTCAACCGTGAAAACAAATTTACTGGTAAGTGCTTCATTTGCGACAAACCAGGACACATGGCGCGTGACTGCCGTCTACGACGAAAGCGATCAAGATCGAATTCTCCAGGAAGACAAAAGAAGGAGAATAAAGTGGACAGCGATCGCTCCAATAACACAAATGATGGGTTGCCCCATCATTCACATTTCACAACTACAGCGTGTGCCAAGCAGCTTGACTATTGATGGAAAATTGGACAATATGGAATTCATGTTAACCCTGGATACTGATGCATCACATTCTATAATCAAGAGCGATTTGGTAAAGAGGTTTGAGCCTTTAATGGGAATAAAATTGCGTATAGCAACGGGTGAGGATGCACAAATTCTGGGTAAGATAAAGAAGCGAGTATCTATTGGAAATTGCACGTGGGAACACGAGTTCATTGTAGCCGACATCATCGATGACGTAATAATTGTTGTTGATTTTATGATTGACAATGGGTTTACGTTAGATTTGAATCAACGGATACTACGCTATGCAAATGTCGAGTTACCATTGAACATCGGTTACAAGCGTAGTGGTAACATCAAACGAGTACTGGCATGTCAACGCCAAGAGGTTCCAGCAAAATCAGAAGCGGTGATTTGGGCACAGATGAATGTGGATGATGGGACAGGCACGTCCTGCGAAGTGGCTACTGGCAAGTGGAACTTGGTAAGGAAGACAAAGAGAAAACATCTTTCAGTATTGGGGTTAGTCTATGGCAATTTCCAGTCATGCCATTTGGTTTATGCAATACGCCAGCTACTTTCGAACGTCTGATGGAGCGTGTACTCAGAGGACTACACTGGAAAACATGCTTGGTGTACCTCGATGACATTATCGTGATGGGAAAAGATTTTAACGACCACCTGGAAAAGTTGAAAGAAGTATTTGAGCGTTTACAATCAGCAAGGCTTAAACTGAATATGAAAAAGTGTTCACTTTTCAGGCAAGAAGTTAAATTTCTTGGTCATAAAGTAACAACAGAAGGGGTACATACCGACGAGGAGAAAGTAGCAGCAGTGCAAGAATGACCTATTCCGGCGAATCTGCACTAGTTAAGAAGATTCCAAAACTTGTATACCTACTATAGACCAATTGCTCTTGGATTTGCAAACATCGCCAGCAGTCTGCATGAGTCAACAAGAAAAAAGAAACCATTTGTGTGGGGCGAGGACCAAGAGAAAGCATTCGAACAACTGAAAGAAAGACTCTGTTCAGCACCAGTATTAGCGTATCCAGTACCTGGTCAAAAGTTTGTGTTGGACACAGATGTGGCTATGGAATAGGTGGTGTGCTCTCTCAGATCATAGATGGGCAAGAAAAAGTAATAGCATACTACAGTAAAATTCTGTCGAAGCCAGAAAGAAACTACTGTGTCACTCGAAGAGAGTTGCTCGCAATACTGGAATGTGTAAAGTATTTCCATAAAAGCTTGTACGGTCAGTCATTTCATCTACGAACTGACCACGCAGCGCTAAGGTGGTTATTACAATTTAAAAACCCAGAAGGACAATTGGCGCGCTGGATTGAAAGGCTGCAGAGTTATCATTTTACCAGCGAACATCGTAAAAGAGGACATCACGGAAACGCGGATGCTCTATCTCGTCGTCCTTGTAAAATGGAATGTAAACATTGTTGTCGAGTGGAAAGCAAGGAGCACATTGTCGACATACGACTTACGAATATATTGCCGGAGGAGTCATGGACCACCGAACGAGTGCAAGGAGATCAGCGGAACGACCCAGATCTCGTAAAGATTATGGAATACAAGGGACAGGGCATACGTCCAGATTGGCAAGAAATAGCTAATGAGAGTCCAATAGCAAAGGCATACTGGGCGCAGTGGCAAAGCCTGCACTTACGAGATAGATGTTTATACAGAGCATGGGAAAGTGAAGATGGAAAAATCACTAATGATCTTCTAGTGGTACCCAAGGCAAGAATAAATGAAGCGATAGCTGAGTACCACAATGCCTCCAGTGGAGGGCATTTGGGAATCACCAAAACCGTCGAGAGAATAAAGAAACGATTTTATTGGGTTGGATGTAATGACCATGTCGCTGATTCGGAAGTGTCAGCAAGGTGCATGGCCAAAGATACCACTAAGAAAAGTCGAGCGGTGCATCTTACCAATACACCGTGGGTGCTCCATTTGAGCGAATTGCTATGGACATAGCTGGGCCATTTCCAATAAGCTATGCAGGAAACAAGTATGTTCTGGTGGTTATAGATTACTTTAGTAAATGGCCTGAAGTATACACCATTCCAAATCAAGAAGCTAGTACAGTTGCGGATGTATTCGTCAACCAATGGATTACTCGTTTTGGTGTACCGATGGAGTTACACTCAGACCAAGGTCGAAATTTCGAATCAGTTGTATCCCAAGAGATGTGTGGTATGTTGGGTTTGCACATAACTCGTACAACACTTTTGCATTAACAATATGATGGTATGGTAGAACGATTTAACCGTACCTTGGAGGAATATTTGAGAAAAGTCGTAGATAAATACCAAAGAGACTGGGATGTACATATACCAATGTTCCTCATGGCATATCGATACGCACAACATGATACGACGGCTAGTACACCGGCAATGGCAATTTTTGAAAACGAATTAAGACTGCCAGCTGATTTACAATTTGGAGTCGTAACACCAACGAGATCAACCGAAGGTAATTATACTAGCGAAAAGCGGGAACAGTTGGATGAAGTACATCGGTTCATCAGAGAGCGGTCGCAGATGATAAGCGGTAAGATGAAGGCCAGGTATGACTTGAAAGCAAGTTCAAAAGAGTTCTATAAAGGAGAGCTTGTAATGCTTCATAATCCACAACAAAAGAAATGCCTGTCCCCTAAACTACAGACTCATTGTTAAGGACCATATGAGATTATAGCAAAGATAAATGACGTAGAGTATCAAAGTAGTGCACTTGGAGCGACTTGCGCCATATCGGGGGGAAGTATAAAAACTTGTTCGGGACGAACAAGGTTAAGAGGAGGGCAGTGTAACGAGTATCGATAGTTGGTTACTCATCACTATTGTGACTGACACTATTGGCAGCATCGAAACGAATGTCCACAAAAAGAAATAAGCAATAATCAGAACAAGCCAACGAGAAAGAAAGAGAAGAATCTCGATAAAGGAAGATTCTGGGGTATTGCCAACAGAGTATAAATAGAGCCAGTGTTGAGAAGTGAGAATCAATTTGATCCCGAACGTGATTGCAGAAACATCGATACAGAGGCAAAAGTTGCAAGTACATTTAAGTGTTATTGTAAATAGTTGATTGCAAGCAGAGTTGATTGTACATAGAGATTATTAAATAAATTATTGCTGTATAGTTGTATAAAATAAGTGTTGCAGTTATTTTTAACAGAATCCAGTGATCGAACAAGGTAATTCAAATAGAATTAAACGCTTAATTGTATTTATTAAAAGACTGTCAATGTTTGTTAAATCTATTACTTGTCCGCCTTTATAATATACAATAAGTTCATCTGTCTTATACTTAATGTTCTGAATTTCAATTGTCAACTTACTTACCGAATTTACCCGTATATTTGTTATTCACCTGTAAATTTCGTGAGGCTCAGTGTCCAGTTTATATCACATCTTTAATGTATTCTTGATCATTGTCCAATTACCTGGTTACGGAATGTTGATTATAACGTTTTTAGCTTCTCCCGGTACGGTCCTGTAAAATATCATCCTTGTAGCTTCCTTTCTCAGTTCGCTATTGTTTATTGTCGACAAAAAGTATTCTGCGCTGCGCTGTGCTATATTCTTGAATATTCGATCCATTTTGTTGTTGTCGGCTGGTTGTTGTTGTTGTAACTCTATATATGCGTTCTTCCGTTGTTCTATTTGTTCTTCAGTTTGTTCTTCTCGCTAGTTCCTCCATCAGGTCTACTTGTGGTATGTGAGTTTGATCCTGTGTCATCTTTCTTCTTATGTCGTGTTCGTGTTGCCTCCTTGATCCTATTTCGATTTTTTTTATCGCTGATCGACAAAGCACAAATTCGGTATAGTACATACGACCGCGAGCTTATTGCAATGTACTTAGCACCTCGGCATTTCAAATATATGGTTGCTACATATATACTGACCACAAGCCTTCGCTTTTCGCCAAAGCAACGACAAAGTGCATAGCCGAAAAGCCAGACAACTCGACTACATCGGCCAAATAACTACCGACATGAGGCACATAACAGGAGGAGAAAATGTCACCGCCGACCTGCTACCGAGGATATCCACAATTGACATTTCAATATCTATTGATTTTGAGATCCAACCTTGATGTTTAAAATCTTTTGTAATTCCAGGCAGCGAGAGGAGCTTGTATTGTGACTATTCAACCCCAAATATAAAACCTTTTATAGTACCAAATTTGAGGGCAAAGTTTCTACAAGCATTGTAAAATCTGTCAGACCCTGGTTCAAGGTCAATCGCCAAGTTAATAACGCAAAGGTGGTTATGGCCAAAATTCGGGCAGACAGCATCACTTCACTCGCAACTGCATACAATGTCAACGAGCCAAAGTAACTTACTTACTTACTTACTTATGTGGCCATAACAACCGAATATCGATTTAGGCCGAAAATAACATGCTTCGCCAGCCATCTCTGTTCTTCGCTAGCTGGCGCCAGTTAGAAATTCCAAGCGCCGTCAGGTTCTCCAGTACTTGGTCTTTCCACCGGAGGTTTGGTCTTCCTCTTCTGCGCCGTCCTCCAGCGGGTTCCGAATATAACACCTTCTTAGCTGGAGCGTGTTCTTCCATTCGCTCGACATGACCTAGCCAGCGCAGCCGCAGGATTTTGATGCGCTTTACTATGTCAATATCGGCAAATAGCTCGTACAGCTCATGGTTGTACCTTATTCGGTACTCGCCACCAACGCAAATAGGTCCAAAGATCTTGCGTAGGACTTTTCTCTCGAAAACTCCAAACATTCGCTCATCCGAGATTGAAATTGTCCAGGCTTCAGAGCCATATGTTAGGACAGGCATGATGAGAGACTTGTAGAGTGTAGTTTTCGTTCTTCGAGAGAGGGCTCGACTTTTCAATTGCTTACTCAGCCCAAAGTAACACCTGTTAGCAAGAGTTATCCTACGCATGATCTCCAAGCTGACGTCATTACTGCTGTTAATGCTGGTTCCAAGATAGACAAAGTCCCTTACTACTTCAAAAGCGTAGTTGTCAACAGTGACGTGCTGTCCAAGACGCCGGGACTCTTTGTTTGTTGACACTAGATACTTCGTAACGCGACACACAAAATCACTTCTGCAATATAAGAGGTCGACAGCTGCTTTATACACATAAACATCGGCATTGTAGGACCGTTCCCGCATAGTGAGAGATACCATTATTGTCTTACCATAATAAACAGGTTTAATCGATGGCAGGAAGCAATACCAATAGCCGACATGTCAGCGCCAACAGTTGCTCATGCACTTGCATCAGCATGGATTGCTCGATTTAGTATCCCAGCAAACATAACATCCGATCAAGGTCGGCAATTTCAATCTTTGCTTGCTATGAATCTCGGCATCAACCATTTCCGAACAACACCATATCACTCACAATGAAATGGTCGTATCGAAAGATGGCACAGATCGCTAAAGGCAGCACTTTTGTGTCACGACTAAAACAGATTGACAAATTTTTTGCCACTCATCTTGCTGGGTCTAAGAAAGACTTACAAAGCGTTATCACTGGCTTCGCCAGCGGAATTTATTTTTGACACAACATTGTGAATTCCTGCAGAATATATATATATATATATATATATATATATATATATATATATATATATATATATATATATATACATATATACATATATATATATATATATATATATATATATATATACATATATATATATATATATATATATATATATATATATATATATATTTATATATATATATAAGTTAATTTTATATTTTATTATATGTTAAAAAAATTGTTTTTTATTTGTTTATGGGAGCTTAAGCTCTTTATTTATTAATTATCAACTTAAGACAGACTATTACAAAATTGTTTTTCTTAAACGTAACTTATTTTTCTATGCACTGAAATTGTTGTCTCAACGTTTACCCACGAGTTGAAGAATTATTTGGTGGCGCGTGTGCAACGTCAGCAAGACGGAATTGTTTATAGTGTTGGTGTTGAAATATTACACGTATGCAGCAAAACAGAATTTGATGTGAAAATAAAATATTTAATGTGTGGGGGGTGCCGTAGCTCAGTGGTTAGAGTGTTCGCCTTCTGATCTGTAGGTCGTGGTTCAATACCCGGCTGATGCATAACAAATTTAATATCGAAAAGATTTTTCTTTCGAACGGTACCCACCTGTCGGCAAGCAATTGGCAATTCTTCCGACAGTAACAACTTGCCATGAAAAAAGCTTCTAAAAAGAACTCTGTGACAAAGCTCAGAAAAAGTGATGTCACAAGTGTTCTGCCGTTCGGAACCGGCTAAAATAAGTAGGTCCATTCTAATACTGTCCAAAATTTAAGAAGCACAACAGTAATGGAAGAGAAGCTCGGCCAATGAGCCCTTTGGGGCTTTAAGTGCCACATATTTATTTTTATTTATAATGTGTTAACTTCTCCCCTCGTAGATTTCAAACGTCCTCGTTTGACGAAGTTGTTTTGTTAAAAAATTGGTTCAACCCTTCTATCGCTGCTGGTGTCAGTTGAATTGATTTTTTATTCCTTGTAGTGGAAATAAATTTTCCAATAGCTATTATAACAATTATTAGCATTATGGCAACTTAGAGGCTGATACCGTATTTTATTTTGTCTTCCTTCTCCAAACTACTAATGTATTTAGTGTTATTAGCGTTTAATTGGTGTAGCATTTGTAGGGAAAGTATTTCTTCAACGGTATTAGTTTTGGATAGTGGCTGAAGTATTGCCGGTAACGGTTTGCTTGTTATTTTTCCTTCATTGCGATAGGTTTTACCTTGAATCTCAATGGTAATGTTGCTGAAATGCACCAAAAATGTTCCATTTAGTAGGGTTGTTTCATTTCCAATTGTAATATCTCCATTGAATCTATTCAGGAATAGTATGCCGGGTGTAATTTCCTCTATTGTCGGGATGTGTTGGTTATTTACCACAGTGCAGTTTGGTGTACGATTTTTAAGTAGATTGTTGATGCAAGTATCAGCGCTTAAATCTATTATATGATTACTTAAACATATTTCTAAATTATTATAATTTTTGCAATTATTTTTAATTCCATATATTTCTTTTTCGCAAATTAATATTTCGTTAAAATTTATTTTATTTATTCTCTTTTTATGTTTGACAGCTCTTATTTCGATTGTTTTGCAAATATCATTCTTAACAGTTGTTAAACTTATTATATAAATAATCAATTTTCCGTTAGTAGCAATTTTTATTTCGGAAAATTCTAAAGCTTCATCTAAATTAATAAATGGTAAATTTTCTCTGTTTACAATGTTTTTGGCTATTCCAATTTCTTCATTAGATAAAATATAAGAATTTATTATATTAGCTTTTGCCCAATGTATGGCGTAAGCTATGTTTACAACTTCTTCTTTGATTACTTCTAGCTTAAACTTTAATTTTAAAATAAGGTCATTCTTTGTGTGTTCATCATTTCCATTACTTTTAAAATTTTATTGGTTATATTCGTTATTTCATTAACTTTTTCTATTGTTAGTTTATTAATCAAAAGTTGATTGTTATTATTTTCCAAGACATTATTCAATTTGCTTAAAACTATTTCGTGGTCATGGTGATCAGGACTTCCTGCTAACCATTTCCATGCACTTCCTAGAAAATCCAAAGATCTTTTCCTTTTTTGAATTTGCAAATTGCTTAAATGGGTTTTGAATGAATGAATATGTGGCACTTAAAGCCCCAAAGGGCTCATTGGCCGAGCTTCTCTTCCATTACTGTTGTGCGTCTTAAATTTTGGACAGTATTAGAATGGACCTACTTATTTTAGCGGGTTCCGAACGGCAGAACACTTGTGACATCACTTTTTCTGAGCTTTGTCACAGAGTTCTTTTTAGAAGCTTTTTCATGGCAAGTTGTTACTGTCGGAAGAATTGCCAATTGCTTGCCGACAGGTGGGTACCGTTCGATAGAAAAATCTTTTCGATATTAAATTTGTTATGCATCAGCCGGGTATTAAACCACGACCTACAGATCAGAAGGCGAAAACACTAACCACTGAGCTACGGCACCCATTTTAATTGGTTTTAATCTGAGATATTAATAGGGATATGAACGGGTAGTGTGGATTATTTTCGAATTCCAGGGTTTTTGCCAAATGTTCTATGTTGTTTGTAATGTCGTTGTATTTATCGAGGTCCACTTCGTGAATAATTTTGAAATTTCCTGTCTGTATTCTTGCAACGGATTTTTCTACTGTGATTAGTTGAGAATTAGAATAATCCAGAATTTGTACGTCCGCATAGTTAAGTGGTATGAGTAGTCTGTAAATTATGTAAAAAAAAAAAAATTTTCATTATGTTTAATTGCGTATTCTACTTTTGTGTATAATCTGTCCTTTCTCTGTCAGAACTGTACTATTTCTATCTTCAGCTACTATTTCTTTTGAATATGGCTTTGAAAGTTTTGTTCCTAGTCGTTTATTTCTTTTCACAAATATAACTTGCCCTGCTAAGTATGATTTAAAGTCAGTTCTGTCCCTATTATGATGTTCCATGTCCTGATTTTGTTTCTTGGTAAGTCTTTCTATATTAGTTTGCCTAGTTCGATCTATGTCTTCTGGTGAAAAGTTGGCTGATCGTCCGAAGAATAAGTCAACTGGTTTCCTTTTTTTCACCGAGTGTATTGAGTGGTTATATTCAGCAACCGCTCTTTCCAATAGCTCTTCAAAATTACGGTGTCCTGTATTTTTTAGACACCTCATTATTTCAGTCAGCGTAGAGTGAAACTTTTCCACTTGACCATTGGCTCGGCTTGTGTATGGGGGTGTTACGTAGGTTTCTATTTTTAGTTTGTTTTCTAACATGAATTTTATTGAACGAGAATTCAGTGATGGCTCATTATCTATTACCAACCTTGTTGGTACTCCAAAAGAAAATAATATGTCTCTCATTGGTCGTCGTATGTCCTCTATAGAACGGCTTTTAAGTATTTTAGCCTGTGCATATTTTGAAAATTTGTCTAATGCTGTCATCACTGCTCTTCCTTCAGTCAAATAAATGTCAATGTGTAACATCTCTCCTGCGCGTGTTGGCAGTGGTGTCTCGGTCAGTTTAGGTTTGTTCGGATGTCGTTCGTATTTGTTTTCCTTACATATTGTGCAATTCTGAGTTATTCGTTTAATTTTACTTGTCATTCCGGGGAAATAATACTTTACGAGTATTTGGGCTTTATTTTCGATTGCAATTCTATGTGCCCTACAGTGAGCTTCTAATATGATTTCTTCCTGTTGCTGTTCATTAGTTATATCCTCTACAATTGTTTGTGTGTACCTAGTTTTATAATTACGAAAATGTTCTGGATATAAATTTTGTATTATTCCCATGATTCTTTCTTCTGTGCAAATTCCGTTTATTACAGAAGGATTTAGTCTCCTTTTCAGATGCTGTATTAAATTTTCTCTATTGAATTCCGGTTCGGTAATGGTATGACGATGGACTGTAAGAAAAATAATTTGAAATTGATAACTTGATATATCTCCAATCTTTAGAAATATTTGATTCTTAAAAACGTTGATTGGGCTTTCTACGCAAGGCACAAGATCCTCGCTGGAACTTTCATCACTATGAACAGTTCCCGTTAAATTATTAATTTGTGTAGTCATTCTTGAAAGAGCGTCGGCTACAACATTTGTTTTACCTGGCTGATAATTTAATTCATAGTTATATTCTTCAAGTATGGCTTTCCACCTTTTCATTTTGTTATTGTGGTTCTTATGGCTTAATGCAAATGTCAGTGGTTGGTGGTCTGTGGTTATTTTTACCTTTTTCGAGCCATACAGATAATTGCGTAGGGAGGTTAGCGCCCAGATTATTGCCAACATTTCCTTTTCGGTTGTGGCATAGGCTTCCTCTGTTCGTGACAATGTTCTTGAAATGAATGAAATGGGTTTTTTATTTTGGGAAAGGACTGCACCTATGGCATGGTTTGAAGCATCCGTAGTGAGTTCGAATTCGACCTCAAAATCCGTTTTTTATCTCCTCAAATGCTTCTATCGCCTCCTGATCAAGTGAGATAACCTTGTTTTTTGATGCATTTTTACCCACATTGCCAGCATCTCCACTGAGCATGGATGTTAATGCTTTTGCTATTTTCGCATAATCTCTAATGAACCGTCTATAAAAGCCTGCCATACCAAGAAAGGAGCGGAGTTATTTCAAACTTTTTGGAACTGATATATTTGCTATAGCCTTTACTTTGTCTGGGTTAGTTTTGATCCCTTCTATACTAATAATAAATCCTAGAAACTCGACCTCACTTTTCATAAATTCACACTTGTCGAGTTGTACTTTCATGTTTGCTTCTGGCAGTGTTTTAAGAATTGCTCTTAAATTTTGGAAATGTTCTTCTTCATTTTTCCCAAATATAATAATGTCGTCTATGTAGACGTAACATCTTTTCCCTAGGTGTGGTCGGAGAATGTCGTCGAGTGCAGCCTGAAATATTGCAGGTGCATTTTTGAGTCCGAAAGGGAGTCTCAAAAATTCATATTTGCCATTATTAATTGAGAAAGCAGTTTTCTCAACATCTTCCTCTTTTAATCGTATCTGATGGAAACCACTTTTAAGGTCAATGATAGTAAAGTACCTATTTTTCCCAAGATTCGCAAGAACCTCATTAATCTCAGGTATAGGATATCTGAAACGAATGGTCACAGAATGGTCACTGTAATCAATTACCATTCTGTACTTCTTTTCACCTGAGGCGTCCAATTTTTTTTCCACGATCCATACGGGGGCATTGTATGGCGATTTGGACGGTTTGATTATATTATTGGATAGCAATTCTTCAAACTGTTTTTCGACCTCTGACTTCAGAGCCATAGGATATGGATAAGGCCTTGAATAAATTGGGTTGTCTGTAGCTGTGCGTATTTCACCCTTAATGTTGGTGGTGTAGGTTAATCTTTCATTTGGGTCTGTAAACACGTTAGAACATTCTTCAACAATCTCATAAAGTTTATTCTTTTGCAATTCTGTAAGGTGGGATAGTCTCAACTCAATATTGTTGACCGATTGAGATGTTTTTTGTTTCAATGGGACTCTTATAGCGTTGCTTATAGTCATAAAATTTGTATCAGTATGAATAATCGCCTTGATTTCTCTCAATATGTCATTTCCAATTATTCCATGGAATGTTTCCAAGGTTGGAAGGATATAAAATTTTAGCTTTGGTGTATCTGGACCGAAAATGTTTACGAATGTATGATGTGTTATTTCTATTGTTCCGGCAACTGTTCTTATATGGAATGGTTTATCATTTAAAATAGGATTACGAATTCGAGTGGATTGATAATAATTTTTATTTGATCCGGTATCAATTAAAAATTCTAGTGTGTCCTCATCCTTTTTAAGTTCGAAGTATGGGAGTGAAGACGGTACTAGTCTAAAAAATAAACGCTGTCTATTTCTTTTCCGTCATTAGAGACAGGATTCATATCCTCTACTTTCTCTGGGTTATCAAGTGGATAACAGGGGTCATAATAATTATCTCGATCATAGTACTGGGCATCATTTTGGTACTATTTATTAAAATTTATGGTTTTGTTGTATCTGCTCTATGTTATCAAGCGGATAACAAGAATTATAATATTCGTATTGGTCATAGCATCGACCATCATATCGAGCATCATTATTGGTGTTCATGAAATAATTTCGTTTTAACTTAGGAGGAATACCACCAGAGGTTGCGTGTGGGCGTTTCTGGGCAAATTGATCATTTCTGATTGGTCTGATTGATTGGTCGACTTCCATAGGTTGAGGGGGTTTCGGTGGAAAATTTTGCCTATTATTAAACCCTGTAAAATTTGGTCTTTGATTTGCTTGGCTAAATTGGTGTGGGGCAAATGGTCGTGGTATATTTTGAAAATGTGGCTTGGGTGGATATTGTTTAAAATGGGGTGGCATGTGAGCCAATTCTGGATAAAAGACTGGCCTTGAAAAATGATGTGGCTGCTGCATTACTGGTGGTGGTTTATGTATGTTGCCACGCGAATGATTATGAGCATAGTTTGCTCTGAAATGCATATTGTCCAGTTTCTGGCACAAATTGAGTGCCTGTGGTAGTGAAGTTGGTTCCCTAATGCTTAGTAGTCTGGGTAAGTCGCCGTTCAGGCCTCTTACGAATGTATCGAGAGCCTTTTCTCGATAGATCTTTTTATCATGGCACCTTTTGCTTCTTCTGAAATATCCAAACACGACACTTTGTCCAGAAGCAATGACAGGTTTTCATAGACTTTTTTGTAGAATTCTATTATTGCCATGTTTTTTTGAAGCAGGGTGGACATCTGGTATTCTAATGTACCAATATCCCTCTTGTCTGCATAATGCATCATTAACACTTTTTTAATTTTATTCCAATTAAGTGGGGTTCTATAAGATTCCAGAGCAGTGTCTGCTTCACCGGTAATCTTATGTCTAACTGTATGTAATATTGCATAATGTTTTGAACTACCTTCTATGGACTTAAATATTTCAAATATGCGATCCACGGACTTTCGCCATGAATTGAAGTCGCCACTTTTACCATTGAATTCTCTAAGGGAATTAACTATATCGGGAATCTTATCTACATCACGAATGGATCCCCCTGGGAAATTATCATTGTTATCTCTTGCATCAAATTCTTTAAAAGGATTTAAAATTTCCTGAACCTTAGTCGAAATAATCTTTTCTAAGTCAGCACAATTTATAGTAATTGTGTCCTGATTCCTTGCTGCAGCAGCTGCAGCGCTTGTGCTTGCGAAATTGACAGTCTAGAGAGAGTGTCCTGTATGGTACTTAAGGTATTTTCCGTCATGACTTCGGAAAAAGGGTTCTTTATTGAAGGGAGGAAAAGAAATTTTAAGATTAACTTGGATTTCTTTCTTTGAAATTTTGGCAAAATTTAGGTTATTTCTTCGGAAACTTCTCAAATAATTGATTTTAATAAATTTTTAACTTTAATTAATTTAATTTTTTTTCTTGAACTAACAGTTATTTTAATAGTTTAGATGTTCACACAATACCAAAGAAAAGAGAACTCTTATGCAAATTAATGTGATTACTAAAAAAAAAAATAAATATGTGGCACTTAAAGCCCCAGAGGGCTCATTGGCCGAGCTTCTCTTCCATTACTGTTGTGCGTCTTAAATTTGGACAGTATTAGAAGGGACCTACTTATTTTAGCCGGTTCCGAACGGCAGAACACTTGTGACATCACTTTTTCTGAGCTTTGTCACAGAATTCTTTTAGAAGCTTTTTCATGGCAAGTTGTTACTGTCGGAAGAATTGCCAATTGCTTGCCGACAGGTGGGTACCATTCGAAAGAAAAATCTTATCGATATTAAATTTGTTATGCGTCAGCCGGGGATTGAAGCACGACCTACAGATCAGAAGGCGAACACACTAACCACTGAGCTACGGCACCCCACAATGTGATTACTACCGTGGAAAATTTATTTCTTAAGCTATTTTATTGTCAATATTATTTTATAAACGTTATTTTAGCAAAATTATTTAAAAAAAATTTTCATGCAATTCTTTAAAAAGTTAACGCGTCTTTTTTTTGCGTTCTTGACATTTATGAATGATTACTATAAAGTTTTCTCTTTTTTTTTATTTTAAACTGTAAAATTTTTTCGTAATTTTTAATTTCTCAATATCTCAATATTACTTTCAATTATTATATTTTATTTTCAATTATCTTATCTAGTAACTTACATTAAACTAAAAGTAATACCCAACATCGCTGGACTCCTTTTATTTTGTAGGTAGGTGGGTGGATCGTTGTATCCTTTTCTCTCCTGGTACTTTGGAACGGTCACACTGCTAATCCCTTTATTTATTTTTGGAGTCCGTAAGGTTAAATGTTCAATTTTTCAAACTTTTTAGTTGTCTGAATTATTTAACTTTTTAGAACTATTTCTAGACTTTACTAAGCTTTACTTTTTATATTGAAACACTTTTCATTTTACCGATATTGGGTCCCTGCTCGGGCGCCAGTTAATTTTATTTTTTATTATATGTTAAAAAAATTGTTTTTTATTTGTTTATGGGAGCTTAAGCTCTTTATTTATTAATTATCAACTTAAGACTGACTATTACAAAATTGTTTTTCTTAAACGTAACTTATTTTTCTATGCACTGAAATTGTTGTCTCAACGTTTACCCACGAGTTGAAGAATTATTTGGTGGCGCGTGTGCAACGTCAGCAAGACGGAATTGTTTATAGTGTTGGTGTTGAAATATTACACATATGCAGCAAAACAGAATTTGATGTGAAAATAAAATATTTAATGTGTTAACTTGTATATATATCTTATATATATATATATATATATATATATATATATATATATATATATATATATATATATATATATATATATATATGTGGGACCCGCCACATAAAAAAAGGTCAATGATCTACGGATATGCACCTGGAATGTCCGGTCCCTTTATAGGGAGGGTGCCTCTATCCAGCTGGTTGATGTCCTCGAAAAATACAGAGCTGACATCACCGCTCTCCAGGAAATGCGATGGACAGGACAGGGCTGCTCCAAAAGAGCGTCCTGTGACATCTACTACAGTTGCCATGCTGAAAGGCACGAATTAGGATGTGGATTTTTGGTCAGCAAGAGACTACGATATCTTATCTCACAGTTCACGCCTGTGAACGAACGGCTGGCCACAATCCGCATCAAGGCAAAATTTTTCAACATCAGCCTTATATGTGCCCACGCTCCGACGGATGAGAAGGACAATGTGACCAAGGAGAGCTTCTTTCAGCGCCTGGAAGAAGCTTATGACCGCTGCCCCCGCCACGATATCAAAATCGTGCTTGGCGACTTTAATGCCAGGGTGGGCAAGGAAGGTACCTTTGGTCCAACTGTCGGAAAATTCAGCCTCCACCAGAACACCTCCGATAACGGAATGAGGCTGATCGACTTCGCCGCAGCACGAAACATGGTAATTGGTGGTACCAGATTCCAGCATCTCGACATCCACAAAGCGACATGGCTGTCTCCATATCTACGTACAAGAAACCCAATTGATCATGTGGTGATTGACGGAAGGCATGCTACCAGTGTGATGGACGTGAAATCGATCCGTGGTGCCAACATCGACTCGGATCACTACCTTGTTGCAGCTAAGGTGCGCACACGCTTATGTGTCGCAAATAACAAGAGAATTCTCACACAGAGAAAGCTCGACGTCAGTAAGCTGCGATCACCAGAGACAGCAGATGCATTTTCCACTCGACTATCGGATCTGCTTATGCAGAACACTCCCCCACTTGATGATACATGCGCACGGTGGACACATATATCCCACTCCGTGACTACTGCTGCCGAGGAGGTAATCGGTTACTACCGGCCTCTGAGGAATGAGTGGTATGATCACGAGTGTCGCGACGCTACCGCAGAGAAAGACGCCGCCTACAGAAAAACCCTGCGTGCAGGCGCAACGCGAGCTGTTAAGGAGCGGTACAGAGAGAAAAGGAGTGCAGAGAGACGTCTTTTCAGGCGCAAGAAGAGGGAGTTGGAAAGACGCGAGTGTGAGGAGATAGAGATGTGTACCGACAAGAATGAGACTCGAAAATTCTTCGAAAATATCAAGCGCCTGAGTGGAGGTTTGAATTCCGGAGCCTCTTCTTGTCGTGATGGAAATGGGAATCTGGTTACAGATGTCCAGAGTGTACTGAGCCAATAGAGGGAACACCTCTCCACGTTACTGCTGCTCACCCGCATGCACCAGCTCATAAGCAGAATATGGTCGGATGAAAGCATGCCTGATGATTGGAGGCTCAGTGTTCTCTGTCCTGTACATAAAAAGGAGACCCCACAATTTGCGCCAACTACCGTGGAATAAGTCTCCTGAGCATCGCATACAAGGTTCTATCGAGCGTACTGTGTGAAAGGTTGAAGCCTATGCTCAGCAACCTGATTGGACCGTATCAGTGTGGCTTTTTCACACTGCGCCAAATCCTGGAGAAGACCCAAGAAAAACAGATCGACACACACTACCTATTTGTTGATTATAAAGCCGCTTTCGACAGTCCGGTAAGGGATTACCTCTATGCAACAATGTCTGAGTTCAGGTGTTACTTTGGGCTGAGTAAGCAATTGAGAAGTGGATCCCTCTCTCGAAGAACGAAAACTACACTCTACAAGTCTCTCATCATGCCTGTCGTAACATATGGCGCTGAAGCCTGGATAATTTCTACCTCGGATGAGCGAATGCTTGGGGTTTTCGAGAGAAAAGTCCTACGCAGGATCTATTTGCGTTGGTGGCGAGTACCGAATAAGGTACAACCATGAGCTGTACGAGCTGTATGCCGATATTAACATAGTAAAGCGCATCAAAATCCAGCGGCTGCGCTGGCTAGGTCATGTCGAGCGAATGGAAGAACACGCTCCAGCTAAGAAGGTGTTATATTCGGAACCCGCTGGAGGACGACGCAGAAGAGGAAGACCAAACCTCAGGTGGAAAGACCAAGTACTGGAGAACCTGACGGCGCTTGGAATTTCTAACTGGCGCCAGCTAGCGAAGAACAGAGATGGCTGGCGAAGCATGTTATTTTCGGCCTAAATCGATATTCGGTTGTTATGGCCACATAAGTAAGTAAGTAGATATATATGTATATACACTCAGCAGAAGTCTGCGTACAAGGTATAAAAAATAATACTTCGTTGAAGGAAAGATCTTAATACAAGTTTTTTAAAGTCTAATATGTTTTTTATTCATTGAATAACGTTCAGTCTTCATTTTTATAAAGATTCAGGAAATTAATTTCTTAGCAATTAAAAGAAAACAAAGAAAAACAGAAACATGACTAAATAATTCAATAGAAAAAGTCTGCGTACAAGGAACAAAAAACTAACTAACTATATTTTCTTTTATTTTTTCACAAAAATTAAAAGCTTGTTGGATAGCCTTTTCTTTTTAAAACTTCTGCTAAACGTTTTGGCATTGAATCAACTAGCTTGGCAGTTTCTGTTGAGGATATTTGGTTCCATTCCTCGCGCAACACCTCTTTCAGCATCGTCTTCGATGTATTTTGGTGCTGGCGGATTTTGCGTTCTAGTAAATGCCATAAATGCTCTATGGGATTTAGATCAGGTGATTGTGGAGGCGTACGAAGCTGATTTGGAACGTTATAGAGCAACCAAAGCTTAACTATATTGGAAGTATGCTTCGGGTCATTATCTTGATGGAAATAATAGTCACAGCTCAGACCCAAATCCTCCGCTCTCTGCTTCAAATTCGCTTTTAAAACGTTTACGTACATATATTTGCCATGCATCCCCATATCATAGCGCCACCACCACCATGCTTCACCGTCGGTACCAAATTCTTATTATCGAGTGCTGTACCTTTTTTTCTCCATACAATCTTACGTCCCTTGATTCCAAAAACGCAAAACTTGCTATCACCTGAGAAAATGACCTTTTCCCAAAACTCTCAGGGCTTGTTTAAGTGCTCCTTGGCGAAAACAATGCGCTTTTGTCTATTAATCAATGATATTGTAACGAGTATCGATAGTTGGTTACTCATCACTATTGTGACTGACACTATTGGCAGCATCGACATGAATGTCAACAAAAAAAAATAAGCGATAACCAGAACAAGCCAACGAGAAAGGAAGAGAAGAATCTCGATAAAGGAAGATTCTGGGGTGTTGCCAACAGAGTATAAATAGAGCCAGTGTTGAGAAGTGAGAATCAATCAAATTCCGAACGTAACTGCGCAAACATCTATACAGAGGCAAAAGTTGCTAATACATTAAAGCGTTATTGTAAATAGTTGATTATAAATAGAGTTGATTGTAAATAGAGTTTATTAAATAAATTGTTGCTGTATATAGTTGTATAAAATAAGTGTTGCAGTTATTATTAACAGAATCCAGTGATCGAACAGGTAATTCAAATAGAATTAAACGCTCACAGAATAAAAACGTAACAATATGTACGGCTTTCTACGTGCTATTCGACCATGATAATCAACTATCATGCGGGGAATCTCCTTTTTACTACCTGTACGCAGACTTTTTCTGTGCTGTTAACTTAGTTATAAATGTAAATTTATCGATAAATATAGTACCACCAGATTTATAATAATTTAAATGCTATGGGGTTGTTCAGAAGACTTATAATCACGTCGAGAATGTAATTGGAACCACAAATTTTACATACAAAATGTACTTTCGAGCGTTCTGATGTTACATGTATATATGTATATATATATGTATATATACATATATATATATATATATATATATATATATATATATATATATATATATATATATATTTATATTTATATATATATATATATATATACATATATATATATATATATATATATATATATATATATGTACCAGGTGTACAAGCTTAAATCCGCTGTGTGCTCGTAGATGGCGTTAGTGAGCATATTGAGCTATTATCGACTGTGCATCCCTTTTCTTATGAGTTCTACACCTGTTTCGATCAATTAGTAAACATCAAGCTCTACTTTTTTGCTTCAATTTGAAGAAATCTGCTGCTGAGTCGCATCGAATGCTTGTGAAGGCCTATAGTGACAGTGCGCTATCGGAAACCACTTGCAGAGACTGGTTTCGTCGGTTCAAAGAAGGCCATTTTGACTTGAGTGACAAGAAGCGTGAAAAGTTGAGACCATGATTTGCAGGCTCTTTTGGATGAGGACGACACCCAATCCGAAAAAATGCATGCCGAACAGTTAGGTGTTACTCAACAAGCCATTTCCATACGTTTACGAGCCATGGGGAAGGTTCAAAAATTTGGAAAATGGGTACCCCATGATTTGAACGATAGGCAGATGGAGCGACGCCAAAACACATACGAAATCTCGCTTGCTAGACAAAAAGGAAAGTCGTGCATCTTGTGGTGACTTGTGATGAAAAGTGGATATACTTTGAGAATCCTAAATGAAAAAAATCGTGGGTCGATCCCGGCCAACCAGCAACTTCTTCTCCAACACCAAATCCTTTTTGATGCCAGACGATGCTGTGCGTTTGGTGGGATCAGCAGGGTGTCATCTACTACGAGCTGTTGAAACCTGGTGAAACTGTCAATGCTCACCGCTACCACCAACAACTAGTGAAATTGCGCCCTGCTTTGGGTGAAAAGAGGCATGGTTATGAAAAAAGACATGAGAAGCTGATTTTTCTCCACGACAACGCCCCATCGCACACGTCAAAACTACTTGGACACACTCAATTGGGAGGTGCTACCTCATCCCGCTTATTCACCAGACCTGGCCCCTTCTGACTATCACCTGTTTTCGTCGATGGGTCACGCGCTTGCAGAACAGCACTTCGATTCGTATGAAGACGTTGGAAAATGCCTCGAAAAGTGAGGAATTCTTTTGGCATGGTATACACAAATTGCCCGAAAGATGAGAAAAATGTATAGCTAGTGAGGGCAAATATTTTGAATAAATTAATTTTTGGCTTTCTATGAAAAAAAATGTGTTTTTTTTTACCGAAAAACAACGGCGGGTTTAAGCTTGTACACCTGGTATATATATATATATATATATATATATATATATATATATATATATATATATATATATATATGTATATATATGTATATGTATATATACATATATATACATATATATATGTATATACATATATGTATATATACATATACATATATGTATATGTCGCAGAGCTGTGTATAACTGGCGCAACAGGCGCCACTCCTACAACAGCACTAGACAAACTACTGAACTTACATTCGATAGGGCTAGTAGCTAAGAATTTTGTGAAAAAATCGCCACTTAGACTTATGGTGACAAAAGAAAAGTGAAAAGAACAACGGCCTTTTGGCCACAGGAAGATACACAAGGCTTTAAACGCCAGCTCTGACTACATTATTCCCAAGGTCAACTTCAATAGTGGGCCCAGTGTAGTGATAGAGCAAAACGGGTGGCGGAATGGCATCAACATGGATTGCCTCTCCTACAACCTGCTAACCGAGGGATCCAAAATGGCGGAGGGTGTGAGGGCTGCAGTGTTCTGTTCGGAGCTTGAACAGTCATATAAGCTCCCGGATCACTGCAGGGTCGTTTAGGTTGAGATCTGCTCCGCTATGAAGGCAGCAGAGCTGGCTATTGAACGCACTCCTCTTAATTCTCAGGTTAATATATTCATTGACAGCCAGGAAGCCATTAAGGCAATAGTAGCTGCAATGTAGAACTTGGTTGGATAGACTATGCGTTGAAAGACACGTCACCATCTATGGGGTACCGGGACATAAGTGAATTGAAGGGAATGAAAAAGTGGACGCACTTGCCAAAGATGGGGCAAGCCTTTTGGAGGTCAGCTCATTACACATACATCCTCCTCTTTCTACATTGTGGCAGGGATTAACCTACTGCAATACTGCGAAAATTATGCTTCGCACACATGACAGCAAATACACCAACTACTTTTTATCACTCCCAAGAGAGGATTGTAAATTACTGGTTGGGGTTCTTACGAGACACCGCCTTACTCCGTCTTATGCTGCTTACTTACTTTGTCATTGTCCTCTACAGATCTCGCTCCAACTATCTTGGATCTGTGCCTTTTCCATACTGGGAACCATTGCAGGTCACAAAGATAGTGATTTATTGAAACTCGCAAAAGATGTATTAAATTTTGGGATTTAAACCCAATGTTTTTTAACAGGAAAAGAATGCCTTGGTAGCTTTTGTTGTGACTTTCTTAAAATGCGAGTTCCATGTTAGCGCCTTGTCTAGGATTACTCCTAGATAGTTAATGTTTTGTGGTTATGATAGACTTTATTGATCCATCAAGTTCGACACTAATTGTTTTAGATTTTAACATGGATAAGATCCATCTGATTGTGAGTGGAGATGCTTCTTTTAGACAGAGGGCGTCATTAATGGCCTCGTAAGAAGTGTTGTCAAAATCTCCGGATATATCAATTAATGCACACAGAGCTATTTGTTTGAATAGCCTTTTTAATATCCAACGTAAGGTTGTGAATTGCTGTCTCAGTGCATTTGCCACGTTGGTAGGCAAATTGGAGTTTGTGTAAAGGGAAATTTACAAGGTCATTTTCCCCAATGTGCAGATCCAATATCTTTTCCATTGGTTTATGAAAAAATGAGCTGAGACTAATAGGTCTGTAGGATTTAGACAATTTTCGGGGTTTTTCCCTGACTTTGGACTAAACATCTTTTAAGTATATGGCTTAAGATTATATTAGCTCTGTATAGTTGGGTCAGTGAAGGGACTATGTAACTAGCTTCATGCTGTAGTAAACAAGGGTAGATCCCATCCGGCCCTGGAGATTTGTATGGACTAAAGGATGAAATAGCCCATTGTACCCTTTTATGATGGAACATTCTGTACACTAGTATTCTGTCTTGGTGGTGATTACTGCATCAACTAGTGTTGGATGCTCAGAGAACAGAGAATTGCCCGGGAAGTGAGTATCCAGTAATGGTTTACTGGTCTCACCCGGATTTTTCGTGTTCATTCCATCTAGCTTTTTCAGGGTACATATGATGTTTGAGTCATCTTTTTGTAAGGCTTATAGTAGACGGACGGCTTGTGGAAGACTCTCAATTTTGTCACAATATTCTCTCCACATAGCTCTCTTTGATCTCCTCAATTCTTTGTTAAAGTTAGTTAAAGCAGCCCTGTAGGACACCCAGTACCCTGTTTCTTTTGCTTTATTGAATAGCCTTCTAGATTATTTTCTTAGTCCCATAACTGTTTTTTTCCACCAGGGAACTGTCCTACGCAATTTCCGCATGTTTGATGGACAACCCTCATGAAAGGCCCTTGTTATGTTTGAGGAAAGCTCATTTGCTTTCTGCTCAAGCTCAGATTACAAAGCAATTTGAAACCCTGAGTGGTTAACGTCCTGCACTAAATGGACATGAAAAAAATCCCAGTTTATATTTCTAGGGTTTATGTAAATTTACGTTCGGGTATCAGAGGCACTTAGGCCAAACCTTAGATGCATATGATCGAGACATAGAGACCTCCTGCGAGACATGCCAATTTGATATTTCAGATATAACATTATTGCTAGAAAGAGTGAGGTCTAGAATCTCCCCTCTGATAGCATTCACAAATGTTGGTTCATCACCCCTATTTAGAATGGAGATGCTATGCCTAAGAAAAAATTAAAGTAGGTACTCACCTCTTTCGTTGTTATCTGTACTTTTCCAGGTCGTGTGATGGGTGTTCGTGTCGCAACAGAAAATCCAACGAAGATCCCTCTGTTGGCAGTAATCCGTGAGGTCTATTACTTCCCTAGTTAAAATAGTGTAGGTTGGTACTTCTGCCCAGATCGCCACAAGGTCGTCAGTAATGAACTATGATATAGGGAGAAAAACAAGTCTTTTATTAGCAAATATCGCCGCTCCAGGCCGAGCAGCGTTACTAGCATAGGTTAGCTTACCATTTGTGTTTTGGAGTCCCTTAATAGCTCCTTGGTTTATCCATGGTTCTTGAATGAACGCGATATCCAAGAGTTCGTTGTTAAACCTCCTTGCCAATACATCCGAGTCTATCTTGGCTTGGTGGAGATTTATTTGCAGACATCCCAGTTTTCTCCGTTTTGCGCTGGTGCTGGCAGGTGGGGAAGTTATCTTCCCCTTCTTTGGGAAATCGCTGCCCTGTGTCAATAGCGAAGGTAATTTCCGCTACTGGCCTTTTACGGATTTTGTTGAGTATCCTCTAGTCCTTGACACGCAGACCATCGTTCTGACCGTCCAGGAGGCTCAACATATCATTCATACTACGGTCGGCTTCAGTGAAGTAGCCAACGTAAATTTGCGGGCGTGGTATGTCAGCCTCTTCAACGAGTTTCAGCTGAACATCTTTCCACGGTTGTAGCTTAGGCCCTAAAGCCTTCAGCCAATTCGCCATATCTATGTTGCCACATGATATGACAATCCGCCCTGGCTTGGTATAACTATTGAAGAAGGGCTTTGCAGCACCAGCAGTCTTCTTTATGATTGCAGCCAAGATGGAATTTTGTATGGACTAAAGCTGGTCTGTAGTCCATATTGTTTTGGGATGGTCAGGTGGGATAATGCATAACTTAACGCTGGCCGCTGGGTCCTTGTAAGACATCTTGGCTATGTTTACTTTCACCACAGCTTACAGCTATCTTTGCGGCAACCATTTTGGCCACAAATCAAGACTTTTTAGAGCAGGCCTTTTGCCTTTTCAGAGCAGGCTGTCGTGCAAGCATCCTCGCTTCATCGATATTGTGCCCTTTCTGTAGCAGATATTTGATGCGCTTTTTTGAGGCACCACTTAGCCGTATTCTTTTCACTTCATCTGCTTCATTAGAGCCATGTACTGGAGAGTTCAGAAGTTTGTGCTCATCTTTTGCGGTTGGGTCGGGGATATTGTCATTGGGACTTATGTCCGCAGCGTCCATGTCCACGTCCATAACACTAGCTTCGCTGTCTTTCGACATAGCCTGTGCTATGATCGTATCGGCACGAGAGTTCTTTCCTGACCTGTAGGGTAATAGGCTTTTCAGCCATTGGGTCAATATTGACTTGGTTTGAATGAGTATCTTCACCCTCGGAATTAAATTTTTTTGTTTTTACTGCCATATGGTCCCACGAGTAAAGGGGAAGATAAGGTCAGCCGCGACAGTGCCCCGGTATCACGGTAAGGACAATTACAACCAGAAGGTGCCCGATATTTGGAGGCCACCGTTAGAAGACACACTTACGTAGTGCCATTCATCCCATAGTCACGGTACGAATAACATCTGGGGCTATGGGTTTTATTCGAGGAAACTGTATCTCTTATACACTTCAAATATGCCCAACAATAACTATACATTCATATCGACCTTTGCTGATGATACGGCAATATTGTGCTCTCGCTCTAACAAACTCATGTCAATTCTCTCGAAATCTGGCTATAAAAATGGCGTATAAAAGTCAATGAATCAAAGGTATTCAGTTTTGGGGCACCGCATCTCCCTCAAATATCGAAAAATTGCAGCGAATACAATCCAAGTGTCTGCGAATTATTGTAAACGCGCCTTGGTATATGAGGAACGTAAACATCCATCGAGATTTAAATGTACCCACAATTTCTGAGGAAGTTGCAATGTCCTGCAGAAGCTACATTCAAAAATTACACAATCATCCGAATCCCCTTGCTTGGCAATTGTTGCTTAGCACAGGCCATCGACGCTGTGTAATTGCTAAACCTCGCACCTCAACAAATTGTGATAGAGCATCGGGAATATCACATAATTTTAAGTTAGTTTGTAAGATTTGAATACTCATAGTGAGTTTCTACGAATGGTAGAAAGATTCAATAAATTCTTAGTATTTAAAAAAAAATGTATGTGCACTGACTGGGTATATTTTAAGCGAATGTCTATTTTTAATTACAAATCAAGTAATGTGAACATTGGAACAAGTGTGGAACGGGTGGAGAAACGTGTGGTGGGTATCATCGCAATTATGGCAGCGATAATTACTGCGGCAGCTAAACAATTTGAGCAGCACCTGTGGATGAGTACTACACAAATACGTTCTTCGACGTTCTTTTCCTTAAATTGACGGCAGTTGCTTAGTGCGTGGGGGCCTTTACATAGAGGGCAGTGATTGATGTTTTCTGCACATTTTGAATAAGTATGTGGTCGTTAAAAATAATGCCCCTATTGCGGTTCACAACTTTTGTAACAGTTTGGTCGCCGTCGAGAAATTCATATTGCCGTTCTCAACTCGACTGGCGGCTGATTTTTTTGATTGTGTTCATTATTTTTGTGGTATTGCCGTTTGCAACTCTGTTTCAGTTTGGTCGACAAGCACGTTAAATATACACCACTGCTCATAAGCAGTTGTGTTTGCATCAGTTGCAGTTTACTTTAAACTAATAAAGCCAAAAATAATGGAGAGATCGTAAGTAATAATTAGCTTGGCTTCATATTGTAATTTCTCAACATTTTATACATTTTCAGAAGTTTAAAAATTACAACCAAAGCTCAATTTGAGAGGCTTGTTCAACTAATGGACCAGAATCCAAGCTAACAAAGTAGACGTGAATCTAAGAAAATAAGATTTTTTTTAAAATAATTTAAGTTATCTTCCATTTACCAAAAAAGACTGAAATGAATTTAAAAAATAAATAAGAGATAAATTTATTGAGCTTGGAAAGAACGCATTATATTATTTCTGATACTCCTTGCAGCGTCTGTTTCGTCTCCAATACATCTAATACTTCTTTTAAAACAAGTGGCATTGTAGATTGAGCCACTCCTATATTGAAGTCATTGCCGCTGCTCTTCTGGTAGCTTCCATCAGCGAAAAATCTGAGAGCAGCACACAATTTCAATATTGGTGGTATAGATACGACACGCACAGATTTCTTGAAATGGTCTTTTACGTCATCCAGCAAAAAGCAAAATGCCTCTTTGCTCAGTCGAAAATAGTTAATAAATCTATAAAAAAATTTATTATTTGCTTTTATTTATTTTGAACAATATTTATACTTTTCGCTAGGTAGTTCAAGAGGGTTAGAGTGATCACGAATTTTTCTCCGTAAGCGTAGCAAATCAATTTTCGCGTCTTCGTTTTCATCTTCATAAAACAAATCTACACTAATATCCATTTTAAATAATTTTCACAGCAAAACACAATTGTATATTTCCTTAATTTTTACTTTTAATCGACCACTTTTCTGTCATAAGTGATATTTTAAGCTGGTAACGCCATAACAATTTCAACCGAAAACAGTGGTGTACCACAATACCAAAAAATAGTTTGGTCTTGTTGAAGTCGGGTCGACTCTAAGACGACCAAACTGGGTTGAGTGGTGAACCGCAATAGGGGCATAAGAATTGTTTCTTCTTGCAAATTGTTTTGAAGCGATAAAAGTTGTTTTCCTAAAGACATTTTATTAAAACATGAAAGTACTATGTTTGGGTTATGAATAGTTATTCTAACAGGTCCTGTAAGAATCCATCTGAAAACGGTATTTTGAGCAATGAGGGTTTAAAGAATATTATGTTGTATTCCTTCTCGAACTATTTCTGGATAAATATCTCCGCCGATTACTAAATCAACTCGATCGCTTTTGTAAAAATATTTTTCGGCAAAGGATATATTAGGGATCTTTGTGTAAATGGAAGGATTGAGAGAATAATTGATCAAATTTCCGGTAAGTTTTTTTTGACTTGTATTGACTTGTAATTTGAAATTGAGGTCATGCGATGAGCATAAATTAAGTGTGCAAATTTTCGAAATGTTTGAAGGAACGGTACGGTTAAGTCCGGACACCTCTGCATTTATATTCCTTGTATGGTCTATGAGTGCGCGAGCACGAAATATTGAGTTTTTATGGCATATAGACACCATAGCGGTTCCTAGCAGAATGTTTTTTGTACCTGATGCAAAACAAGATTGGATTTGTTGTCATTTGTTGTGTGGTATTATGTGTTAGTGAGCTTATGGGATTGATGAGCATTTGCCGGGCTACTGGAGGATTAGGGTAAGAGGGTGTTAGACCTACCCGGTTTAATATATATATATATATATATATATATATATATATATATATATATATATATATATATATATATATATATATATATATATAAATATATATATATATATATATATATATATATATATATATATATATATATATATATATATATATATAAATATATATATAAATATAAATAATATAATATAAATAATTCCCCATGATATATATGAAAGGAAATATCGACAAAAACATAAAAATATGACGGTGTGGTGTCTTGTGGAAGTGCTCTTTTTTCTTTTCTTTCATTCTCCAGGAGAAGTCCATTATTGATTGTTCCATGGTTCAGGAGTAGTTTGATGCACCAATGTTTCGTCCGCGACCTGACCTTATCTGGCTTAAATGTGGCCCCACACTCTTTCAAAATAACAAAAATTATGCCTCCATAAACGTCGTTCAATTTTGATATCATTGCTCGTTCTCAAAAATTAATATTTAATCATTGCACGATATTTGATTTTATTCATAAAGAAATTTGTTTAGTTTTTTCTGTTCTTTCTACGGCTCTCAAAAATATCTCTTATTTGAAGAATAAGTTCCTTAAAAACTTCATCTATCATACAAATAATCACATCAAATAAGTACATATATCATTTTTGATGATTTTGCATCAAACTGCTGTAATCGGTATTCTATGAATTTTCCCCCAGATGTATTGTCTTCCACGTTGGTAATATAATATTTATCAGATCTATTATGTGTTATTTAGTACATTATTTATGCTAGTACACAACTACATATTTTGAAATTATATGGAATTCGGAATGAAATAAAATTCGAAAAAATTATTGTCACAACAATTCTAACATGACGTCGATATTAATATTTCTTCATGTGAACCATAAATGAAAAGGGCTAAAATAAAAATACGGAAATGTGGTATAGTACGGAAAAGGCAAAATTGAATCATTGGGGACATTCGAGCATGTATAATCGTCGATAATGATCTAAATAGGTGAGAAGGCATATGCCTATTTGTAGATTAGAATGGGTTTTTAAAATTTTACCAATATTATCATTTGAGGTCTAATAAGACCAACAACAATAACATGATCAAACAAAAATAAAATTTAAAGTAACAAGCGAGTGAACGAATAGTCATTGTTCAATCAATGGATCGATCGATCGATTGGTTAGTTACTTGTCAAACTAGTCGTTGCTTTCAAATGTGAATGCTGTTGTTGTGATAGTAGCCATTGTAAGTAGACACCGTAGTTAGCCACAATGTGAGCCACACCAACAAGATGTCGACTTGATGCTTGATTGTCGGAGCGGCTTAACTTGGCGTAGTACAACTATGTTGAATTTAGATGATTAGCTCCAAGTTTTCCATTCACTTCTCCTCTTTCGAACAACAAATAATAAGGGGATGCTTGTGTGTGTGCGTGTATGTGATTGTGACTACGCCCAACTTCAGTTGTAACTTTCCAAACAAGATGAGTGTGAAATGGACGAGTGAGAGAGTCAGTGAGCAAGTTCAAAAGTCAGTAAGAGAGTGAATGCGTGAGTAAGTTGATTGGAGTTCTTTTAAATGACCAATAAGATCCACGCCTTAAACTTGTTCATCAGCTCTGTTACTGTTTCCAGTTGTAGTTTTTCCAATTTTCAACATAAGAAAATTTTTGTTTTATGCATTCATGTACATACATGTGTATATGTATAGTAGGTATGTATTGTATATGTAAATGTTTTTTATTCGGTCGATTCTGGTCGATTTGAATAATAAAAAATAATGAAGATGACACGATTACTCGTCAAACTGTATATCGATGATCGCGGCTGGATTGAATTATACACCTATGCTCACATAATTAAGTCATTCATATAATGCAATGCAAATATACTAAAGATTGGGTATTTACGGAAATTGTTCAAATGAAACAGGAAAAAAACTTTTTTGTTTTACATCATTTAACGATGTGCGCTTTTTTCGTAGCCAAATGCGTGGAATCGCGGCCAAAGATTTGGATAGGTTAAAAAACGGGTTCTCGGGTTTCGTTTCTCCAGGAGTAGTCCATGACTGTTCCATGGTTCTGGCGTATTGGAATATACCAATGCTTTGTCCACGGCCGGTTCTTATCTGGCCAAAATGTGGCCCCATACTCCTACGAAATGATAAAAAAATGCCTCCATATACTTCGTTGAGTTCAATATTGATCGCACTGCTCGCTTTCAAAAATTAATATTTGATTACTGTACAATATTTAATTTTATTCATTAAAAAGTTTCAAGTTTTTTTGGTTTCTACGACTCTCAAATATATACCACATATGTGCAGTTGACTAAAAATGTTAGAGCTATTTTTTGAAGGATAATTTGCGTCAATATCGCATCTATTCAGTGCTAGACCAACTACTCACCATGCAACTTATTACCTCAAATAATTATATCATTTTGGATGATTTGGCATCAACTTGCTATAATCGGTATTCTATAAGTTTTCTATTTTATTCTAGATTACATAAAAGATAAAGCATACTAGGATTGCCAGATTTCACACCAAAATTCCCAATTGGTATTAATACAATTTAAGGACTATATTCTTAACATAATACACATATCCCTCGCTTTACACAAAAAATAGGTTCTTCATAAAACTCCGAAAAATTTTTTATAGAAAAGAAGTGTAAAACCATAACGAATATAAATGAACTTTTTAGTCAATTATTGAACACAAAATTTGAGTAGCACATTTAATAAAGTATAAAAAAATAAAGAAAAATTATTTAATTTATGTATGAAAAGAAAAATATAACACAAAAAAATCTATTTCATAGAAAAGTAAAATATATGTTCTTCAAACAAATAAAAACGTTTATGGAAAAATTATAACTGGAAATAACACTTAACTTCGTAATTTTAATTAAACTAATATGGCTTCTTTTTCAAAATTGTAGGGGCATGTCTTCGGTTGTGAGCCAGTCGATTTTTTCTATAAAGTTAAAACGGTATCCCTAATATTAGTACTGTCAAGAGTAATGTTTTACATGATGTCACTTTGCTGTGTCATCGAACTGATTGGACAGGATGCTTTAAGACGAATATCGTGCGAAAAAACAAGAACACAAATGCTATTGAAGGAAGAAATGCTATGTCATTTACAAACTGCTATCCAGACTCAATTATGAGCCACTCGAGTATCCGCTTGTAAGCCAGATTATAAAAATGATATTTACCATTTTTGTGGTGAATCATTCTCTCTTGAATGGAATTATGTTTTCATTGCATTATATGTGTACATTTTAGTGATAAATTATCCAGCATATTTTTAACGAAGATATATTAAATGCTATTTGTCAATTTAATAACAATTTTTATAACATTATTTACCAACATCTTGCTTAAGATTTAATTTTTTGAAATCTTAGATTTAAATAAGTTAATTGATTAAATTTTCAGACATTTACAATTAATTTTCAGAACAGGAAAAGAGAAACAATATCGTCGAAGAAGTATTTATTTGAATTTAAGTTTTGCTAAGTTAGGTTAGGTTATGTGGCTGCCATTTCTCTGAGAGGACACACTTAAGCCAGAAGAGCCCATTGTGATACCACCGAGCTTCTCTTCCAATACTGTTGTGCGTGTTAAATTTGGACAGCATTAAAAGGGACGTACTTATATTAGCCGATTCCTAACGGCAGAACCCTTGTGACATCACTTCAAATTAGTTTTGTCACAGATCTCTTTTAAGAAGAATTTTTGGCAAATTGTAACTGCCGTCAAAATTGACAATTCTTTCCGGAAGGTGGGTACCATTCGAAAGAAAAATATTTCCGATATTAAATTTGTTATGCTTCAGCCGGGATTGAACCCACGACCTACAGATCAGGATGCCATTGCACTATCACTGAGCTACGGTACCCACTTTGCTAAGTTACTATTAAATATAATTGTATATTCTTTTTCATTGGGTGCCGTAGCTCAGTGGTTAGTGTGTTCGCCTTCTGATCTGTAGGTCGTGGTTCAATCCCCGGCTGATGCATAACAAATTTAATATCGATAAGATTTTTCTTTCGAACGGTACTCACCTGTCGGCAAGCAATTGGCAATTCTTCCGACAGTAACAACTTGCCATGAAAAAGCTTCTTAAAGAACTCTGTGACAAAGCTCAGAAAAAGTGATGTCACAAGTGTTCTGTCGTTCGGAACCGGCTAAAATAAGTAGGTCCCTTCTAATATTGTCCAAAATTTAAGACGCACAACAGTAATGGAAGAGAAGCTCGGTCAATGAGCCCTTTGGGGCTTTAAGTGCCACATATTTTTTTTTTATTCTTTTTCAATAAAAGAAATAAGTGGCATTCATACAATTTTTAATCTCACATTAGGTTTTTCAATTTTAAACTGATCTAATTTCTGTGAACATTTCAGTTGTCATCTTCATGTAATTCCTGGTCTTCCGTGTAAGATTGAAAAAGTGTGAAACGAGTAGCGTGTTGAAAAGGGGATAGTTGTGTACAATGATACAAGATTTTCATGCTTAATTCTAGGAAACATTTTGTGATTATATGAGCACCATTTTTTAATGTTTTCTCTTATTTTTAATGCTTACTACTTGTTTGTGTTGTTATTGTGCTCTAGAAAGCTTCCCCGATGGTTGTCCCAAAACATTTTAAATTTATTTAAACAAACGTTTTATTTAATAAAACGTTTTGTTTTTTTCCATTGTCTTTCCCCATTTGGGGGAAAGAAATTATGTATGACTTGGGATCTGCTGAATGAGATCCCCATTGGATCGGTATCTGTATAGCAAATCATGTTACCATTACTTTAAAAAATTAACTTTCTATTATTTTTCAAATACAATTAGGGCAATACATGTTTACCTGCCAATTGATCCTCAAATTTCTTTTAGGGATCAATTTTTAAATTAATTAATATATTTAGAGATTTTCTATACTGTCAAGTGGTTCGCTTTTAAGTCAGAAATAATACGTTACAGGTTAGTGTAGGTGGTAGAGCGACAGTTTTATTTGTACACTTAAATTTGAAATATAAGAATCGGAATTTATAATGCAATGAATGAAAACAAATTGTTTGCTCTGTTCTCTGTACCCAGGTTCGAAACACGACAAATTAAAAATTTGTTTATATTTTACATGAGAATTATAATTCATTTTAACGAAAATCAGTTATTTTGATTCGAATAGCGGCGAAGAGCATAAATGGGTAAATTTTCAAATAATTCAAAATTTCTAACCGTGTGACTAATTGTCAAAAAATTTAAATTAAAATGTACATGAGAATTACAATGCATTGAATGAAAATTTCTAACCGTGCGACTAGCCAACTCTACAACTTTATACATATATAAATACTCATATGTATATACAGGGTGATTATATAGCTTTCTTTTTGGCAACACTGTTTTTGGTAGCTCAGCTGTTTTCGTGCAACATGTTACTGTCAAGCATGTTCAGTTTAATCTATAATTTAACCATGAATCGACTTACAAACGAACAACGTTTGCAGATTATTGAACTTTATTATCAAAATTCATGCTCGGTTAAGAAAGTGCATCGTGCACTTTTTCCATTTTATGAGGCACTATTCGGAATCTTGTGACTAAATTTCGTACCAAATTTGCATTATTGGACATTAAACCACCAACACGCATACATAGAGTGCAGGCAGAGGAAAATATCGCAGCTGTATCCTTTTTTATCTTTAAAGCACCCACTAGCAAAATCATCACAAACCAAAAATCAATATATCAATATATTAATATGGAACAGATAGATATCGATTCCATCATTAAGCCAATATATTTTCTTCCTCATCATTGCATCGTGAGGCCCGAAAGTCGCACCACAAAACTGTATGTGATGTTCAATGCTATCGCAAAATCATAGTCAGGCCTGTCTTTGAACTATCTCTTGTATACAAGACCCACTGTCCAGAGCAAGCTCTTTGTTATTTTGTTCCGCTTCTTCTTTCCACGCTTCGTTTGTGTCTATGTATCTCCTTATTTAAGTATTCCCACCGGACTAATACTAATAGAATTGGTCTGACCATCGCGCAGAATTTTTTACAGGAATAGAGTGCTGCTGTTGCTTTACGCACCCTTACCTCCGTATTTGGTTTCCTACTAAGTTTCCTATCTAAAGTTATACACAAGTATTTCGCCTATTCAGTAAGCTTTAGGCTAGTTCTCCCAATTCTAGGTAAGGTAAAAAGAGATTATGTTGAACTAATCTAGGGACAAACAGAATTTTTTTAACCCGTTTAGGACCGCCAAAATGATTTTTTTATCATAGCACAGTTGTTGATTGTCCAACTTTTGACAATGATTACTCGTTGGAGAGCTATTAGAGAGGGCTATAATTCCTTCAGTTCATATTCATATTCATATTCAGTTCACCTGATTCTACCTTGTAATCAAACATTTTTCCAACATAAGATTATAGCCCTTAAAAAGCCTTCCTTTCGAATTGTGCAGCTAACTCTAAAACTAAAGCAACAATAACGAAAGGAAATTTTTACTAAGGGTTAATATATGCCTGCAAATTAAGCATTTTTAAAAGCAGTTTCTATTGAAAGTTTTTTATTTTTTAACGGCATTTCTCAAGTGTCTTTTGTTATTCATTACTTTGGTAAGCGAAAAGAGCCAGGAATCGGGCCTGGAACATTAACTCAACAAGTTATTGCCTGTGCGAAATATCCGTTGAGTTGTAAAGGGTTATCCATTTTGCGGTTTCAAAAGTAATTGTAAATAAAACACATATAAAATATTTTTTATCATGATATTTCTTTTTGTTATAAAGTTTGAACCTTGACATTATGTGTGAAATACTACATCATTTAAATGAACACCACGCGAATTGTTGCAAGCATCGATTCTTTTGAGGTAATTTTCGACCACTTTTTGACACATATTGAACGGTATCTCAGCCATAACTTGACGAATGTTGGTTTTTAGATGCTCAAGAGTTAAAGGTTTATCTGCATAAATACGATCTTTCGCGTAGCCCCACAAAAAAAAGTCAAGCGGTGTCAAATCGCATGATCTTGGTGGCCACTTGTTATCGCCACGACGAGAAATTACTCGGCCAGAAAATTTCTCTTGCAATAAAGCCATATTCGCTCGAGTTGTGTGGCATGTGGCACCGTCTTGTTGAAACCACATATTCTCTAAGTCGTATTCATATGAATACGGTTATCATATGACCATAACGCTCCGAATTGACGGTGACAGTCGTTCCATCGTCGTTTTCGAAGAAGTAAGGTCCAATCACACCTCCGGACCAAAGACCGCACCAAGCAGTGACTTTTTGTGGATGTAGTGGCCTCTCTTCAATTACTTGAGGATTCTCAGAACTCCAAATACGACAATTTTGTTTGTTAACATACCCACCGAGTGAGAAATGTGCTTCGTCGCTGAAGAAAATTTTGTTCGAAAAATCGCTGTCCACCGCCTGTTGTTCAAGCACCCATTCGACGTATCTACGACGTTGTGAATAGTCAGCTGGCTTCAGTTGTTGTGTGAGCTGGATTTTATATGGATGTAGGTGTAGATCCAAATACAAAATACTCCATAATGTGCCGTAAGACAGTCCTAATTCCTGAGAACGACGAGGAATCGACACATTCGGGTCTTCGGCAACACTTTCACTTACAGCAGCAATATTTTCGGTGGTACGAGCGAAACGATGATGCACAGGCCTTACAATTTTTGTAACCGATCCAGTCTCTTCTGTCAATTGCTTGCGTAGTTGGACGATTATGTAAACCATAATCTCCTCTTAAAGCACGATATGTGGCTGTGGCAGAATCACCATTTTTGTAGTAGGTTCTTACAATTTTAATGCGTTGTGCGATAGTTAAGCGATCCATTTTCGCAAATGTTAGACTTTGAACTGAAAAAGAAAGAAATTGTTTTAACAACTCAGTTTGACAGATGTCGAATTCTAGCCCTATACTTTTGAAACCGCGAAATGGATAACCTTTTACTTTAATGGAGAGAAACTTGTCCGTTTTGGTTCCTTGTGAAATGTAAACCACTTGTTATTCATGGAATAGTGATGCCTACACAACGATGATAAGTTAGCGCAAATTTGAAATTACAGTGGGTCTTGCATACAGTTCTGTGGCAACTCTGTATTGTGATAGTCAAGTGTTAACTGAGGTCCCATAAAAGCTTAATTTTACCACGGATATAGTGAGATACACGGTTGTTGCAGTGGTTGAAGCGGAAGCGGCGTTGGTGAGGACTGTTGGTGAGGTGGTGAAACGGCCGGAGGAGTGAGTTTGGAGTGAATTATCCAACTTGAAAATATTTGCCTTAGCAGTGTACTCTTTTGGCATTCCCTTTTGAACGCTTATACGCGCGAATCAGTGTATTGATAACTGAAGGACAAAGGCTCCATATAGCGGAATATTCACGCACTACGATAATCGACTAACTGTGGTGAAATATCGGCCTATAAAAAGATTACCAGCTAATAAAAAATGCACCGTACGCTTAGTTCAAGCAATGCTCCAAAAAGAAAAGTGGGGGAGACATCGCCAGATTTGTCGTTGCATGACATAATGGCCGCTATACGAGGTGTGGAACATAGTTTTGACCGGAAGTTAGAAAATTTAGCGTCAAAGGAGGACATTCACGAATTAAGGCAGACAGTCGGAGCACAAATTGAAAGTTTGAGAACTGAAAACGAAATTTTGAAGCAGAAACTCAGCCAATTGGAACGAGATAGAGAGCTGGACAGAAACGAATTAAATCGGATAGTTAACCAAAGCAAAAGGAAGAAAGTTGTTGCGAAAGGTCTACCTATAGGTCAATCACCAATGATGAGATACGAATTGGAGAGTTACAAGTAAACATAGAAGACATTTTTAAAAATGGCATTGTGGGAGGTAGAACATGTAGAAACTCAAAAGACAAAGTAATTAATAAGAATGGTAAACAATTGATAAACTTCTGTGAAGATAATGGACTTGTAATTTTAAACGGAATGACGAATAGTGGTGAATGTGGAAAATTTACGTATATTAATGGTTTAGGTAAATCAGTCATCGACATATGTGCCATATCCCAGGACTTATTAAAATTTGTGCATGATTTTGCAGTGGATTACCAAACGTGGTCAGATCATATGCCGATCGTAGTGACAATGAAGCTACCATCGAAAGAAACCGGGTTTAAAAAACCAAATAATCTTTTACCAAAATTAATGTGGGACAATACGCAAGTGCACTTGTTTAACAGTAGGCTTATAAATTATCTACACAAGAAAATGATGGTGAAAAGTGAGCTAGAACTTGAGGATTATGTAGATGTTATTTCGACTTCAGCACTTTGCAGCTATTGAAGAAATCAAAATGGTTCAATTGGAAATGTCAGGTAGCTAGAAAGTCATCCTTTAAGTGGCTGAGAATATTCAATAAAACACAAAACAATGACGATAAGTTAGAATATATACGTGCTAACACTAAATATAAAGAAGTATGTGAAAGAAGCTCGAAAGAATATTATGAAAACTTGGAGCGAAAAATAAATGAGGTGAGGGACAGAAAAGATTGGTGGAAGTTAGTGCAAGAAATTCGTGGGTATGAAATAAATAAATGTTCGGAAATATCTCCTGGCCAGGTTTGGATATAGTTCCATATGAATTTTTTAGAAATGCGGATATAGAGTTTTTTGACGTATTAGCCAGGGCATAAGACTGTACAATAATGGACCAGTAGAAAAATCGTTCGAGACTAGCGTTATATTCCCACTTTTTAAAAAAGGTGACAGTGGCATAGCATCAAATTATAGGGGCATATCGTTCATGAACTGCATAGCTAAAATTATGATGGGTATTTTAAATGAGAGACTGTCAAATTGGGCAGACATCAATAACATTATAACCGAATATCAAGCGGGTTTTTAGGAAAAAACACTCTACGATTGACAAGATATATAACCTTACATCAATAGTTCACTTAAAAATTAATGAAAAGAAGAAAGTGTATGCTTTTTTGTAGATTTTAGGGCAGCGTTTGATATGGTTCCAAGACAGTTACTGATTTACAAATTACATACTCTAGGCGATTCAATAAAAATTGCAAACTTCAAAAAACAAATATATATTAACACAAATTCGGTTATATGGACGGGGGATGTTATATCAGACAAATTTAATATTTCTTCGGGTGTACAACAAGGTTGCTTACTCCATTACTGTTTTCACTATATTTAAATGACTTGCATGACAGTCTAGAGGAAGCGATATACATAGACGATTCAGATGACATTACCAAACTACAAACCATAATAAATAATCTAGAAAAATATTGCGATACTTGGAATATGGAAGTAAACCTGACAAAATCCGCTATTATGGTGTTTAGGAAAGGAGGCAGGTTATCAGGAAAAGAAAAATGAACTTTTAGGGGAGATAATGTAGAAATAAGATCTGAGTACAATTATTTGGGAGTAATATTGACACCGCAGCTAAGTTTCAAAAGGCATGTAGAGAATAGAAGTAGTTTAGCAAAAATAGTATAAACGCGATATGGCGAGCATTTTTAACAAACAACCAGATAAAAATGTCTGCAAAGTGGAAAGCAGCGCAGGTTTGGGGTTTTGCAATGTTCGATGAAGTAGACAAAGTACAAATGTATTTTTTGAAGAGGATATTGCGTCTTCCTGATACGCCACCTTTTAGAAACAAATATACCAAACAGCCATCTATACATTCTCGAACTGCACTTAGAATACATTTGTAAACCATTATTCGAATACAAAGATGACAGACCACCACATATACTAACTAAAAGGGTATTAGCAAAACAAATATTTTGGGCGAAGGCAATAGAGGGTTTAGGAGAGAATTTGAATATTAATTGGGAACGGGCAACGGAAAATAATGTACTATGGAGAGAAAATGTAAGGTTGCTACTAGAAAACTTAAACACTAAAAATAAAGAGAAAATGTTGGAAAGAACATTTAACAGTTCTCGTTTATATAAAGATCTGGATCACTGTGTTAGTAAGGGTTATTTAAATGATAATATGGACGCACACAAAATAATCTGGATTTCTAAAGCCAGATGCTATTTAATTTACCTTGGCGGACATAGAAATCTCAGCTGCACTCTTTGTAATTTGAACGAAATGGAGAATATTACACACTTTTTGGGAAAATGTCCAATACTCAAACGAATTAGATGTAGATATTTTGGAAAATATAGTTTAGATTTAACGGAAATAATTGACGTATTAAATGGGACAAAAGAATTTGGTTGGGAAGGTTTAGTTAAGTTCATCATTGGTGCTTTGACGTATAGAAAATTAATATTGAATGAGTATGTGTTATAGTGTATGTGTAAATATATAAAATATTGATAAATAAGATTAATTGGAATGTAGTATTTTATGTTATGTAATATTAGGTTTATCTCCGACAGACGACTATATAGTCATTGTCGTATGTTCTTTAATTGTTTATTTTGTATTGGTTGTTGATTTATAATTTGTAAGAATATTTTTAAATAAAGAACTATATCTATCTATCTATCTATCTATAAAGCATACAATTCTACACGGATGACGAATTAATATCACTTCAATACTCAACTTATAAGGTTATATAAATCCCAGCTAAATAATATGTAAAAGAAATTGTTATATGTAATATGGTTTATAATGTTTACAGAATTTCTATTTAAATTTGCAATGCCATTACTGACTTGCTTATGTTTCATTAGCGGGTAGAATCAACTGCATCTAATTTTTTAAAGGTTCGTGCAATATCGAAGTCATATATGAAGGAATTATAGCCCTAGCTTTTGAACCAGCTATCATTTTCAAAAGTCGGTCAATCAACAACTAAGATAAAAAAAACAATTTTAGCGGTTCTAAAAGGGTTGAGAAAAAAATAGTTTTTGTCCCGAGTACGTTTCAACGTAATCTTTCAAACTAGGGACGAAAATTTTAATCTTTTTTTTTTTGCATGGGGAGCGAACCACCTTACTGTTTATCATACTGTGCACCAAATAACTCAGCACAAGAAGGCTGTGCAACAATAATAAGAACATATATTAAACAGAACGAAGAAAATAAATTTAAAACTGACTTAAAATTGTCAACGCAAATTATTGGTAAGTGGTTAAAGTTGTCAAAAATTAGGTCGATTCGTGGATCACCTCCTAAGATCCACCCTTTTTTCAACGGAGAATCCATATGTTGCCAAAAAGATGGGGAAAAGTAGTGCCCAGCATGGTCATTACATTTTTTTTTAAATAAATGCAAATTTCCGAAAAAAAGCACATTTCCAATTTGTATACCCAATACATTAGTACATATAAGTATGTGATATAGTTTTTATATGAAATGAGTAATGTCTGTTTTTTAAATACTTACTTACTTACTGATGTGACCATTACAACGGAAAATCGATTTAGGCCGATTCTAGTGTTCTTTCATTCGCTCGACATTACCTAGTCAGAACAGCCGCTGAATTTTAATGCGCTTTACTATGTCGGGGTCAGTGTACAGCTCATACAGCTCATTATTTACGATATTCGATACTCACTCTCTGATATTGCGCAGGACTTTTGCCTCGAAAACTCCGAATATTCTCATCTGAGGTGGAAATTGTTCAAGCTTCGGCGCCATATGTTAGGACAGGCATGATGACAGACTTGTAGAGTGTGGTTTTCGTTTCTCAAGAAAGGGCTCGACTGCTCGATTGCTTAATTAACCCAAAGTAGAACCTGTTTGCAAAAGCAATCCTTTACAATATCACCAAGTTGACGTCATTACTGGTATTAATGCTGGTTCCAAGATAGACAAAGTCCTTCACTACTTCAAAAGCGTAGTTATTAACAGTGATGTGCTGTCCAAGATGCCGTGACTCTTTGTTTGTTGACACTCGGTACTTCGTTTTGCCTTCGTTCACCGTAAGACCCTTTCAAAGCTACTCTCTTTCCAACTCTGGAAATGCTGGACTGACTGCTCGCGTGTTCATGCCGATTATGTCAATATCGCCGGCATACGCCAACAGCATTACAATTTTGTTGAAGATAGTGTTTACTTTTTACATGCTTTTATGAATTTATATTTTAATATAACTTTGTGGTTACATACATAAACATGTTCTCAAAAATTTATCTTTGATATACGGGTACATATAGGTACATTTTCTTCTTCTTATGTGGCCATAACAATCGATGATCGATTTAGGCCGAACATATAAATCGGCGCCAGTCTTCTCTGTTCTTCGCTTGCTGGCACCAATTGGATATTCCAAGCGTTGCTAGGTTACCAACGTTGGTCCTTCCAACGGAGGTTTGGTCTTCCTCTTCTTCTGCGTCCTCCAGCGGGTGCCGAATTAAATACCCTTTTCGCTGGAGCGTGTTCCTCCATTCGCTCGACTTGACCTAGCCAGCGCAGCCGCTGGATTTTGATGCGCTTGACTATTTCAATGTCAGGGTACAGCTAATACAGCTCATCGTTGTACCTCATTCGGTATTCTCCATTAACGCAAATAGGTCCGAATATCCTGCGCAGAACTTTTCTCTCGAAAACTCCAAGCATCCAAGGACAGGAATAATGAGGAACTTGTAGAGTGTGATTTTCGATCTTCGAGAGAGGGCTCGACTACTCAATTGGTTACTCAGCCCTAAGTAACACCTGTCAGCAAAAGTTATCCTACGCATGATCTCTACGCTGACGTCATTACATTTGTTGAAGCTGGTTCCAAGTATTACGAAGTCCTTCACCACCTCGAAAGTGTATTTGTGTGTTGTCCAAGACGCCGCGACTCTTTGTTTGTAGACACTAGGCACTTCGTCTTGCCCTCGTTCGACGTGACTTTCGTTCTAGTTTAGAGAATGCTGCACTGACTACTCCCTTTACCGTTATTATTTGACTTGTGATGGCGAATGATATTGGAAAATATTTGCTTCGCATTTGAAAGCGATTATTAATTGACTACAAATAAAAAAAAAATAAATATGTGGCACTTAAAGCCCCAAAGGGCTCATTGGCCGAGCTTCTCTTCCATTACTGTTGTGCGTCTTAAATTTTGGACAGTATTAGAATGGACCTACTTATTTTAGCCGGTTCCGAACGACAGAACACTTGTGACATCACTTTTTCTGAGCTTTGTCACAGAGTTCTTTTTAGAAGCTTTTTCATGGCAAGTTGTTACTGTCGGAAGAATTGCCAATTGCTTGCCGACAGGTGGGTACCGTTCGATATTAAATTTGTTATGCATCAGCCGGGTATTGAACCACGACCTACAGATCAGAAGGCGAACACACTAAACACTGAGCTACGGCACCCACTACACTTGACTACAAATGGAAAAATTATTAAAAAATAATAAATTTAAGATTTTGAAAACCGTACTTTTTCAGCATTTTTAAATCCTGCATATTTTGGCAGAATAATACAACAAGAATAATTGAAATAGTTGAAGTGCATTAAAAATAATTTGTAAAACGATATTCTACCAAAACAATATAAATACCGTGTTCGTAGACTAATAAATAGGCGGGAAAATACGCAGAATATGATTTTTTTTAAAGTGTTCCAAAAATATTATATAGTAGTATATGTGTTACTTATAAGCCCCGAAGGGCCCTATGGTCGAGCTTCACTTTCATTACTCTTGTGCGTGGTAAATTTCGGACAGTATTAGAAGGGCCGGTGCCGAATGGTAGAACCCTTATGACATTACCTTTTCTGAGTTTTGTCAGAGAGTTTTCTTAGAAGCTTTTCCGTGGCAAATTGTTACTGCCGGAAGAATTGACAATTGCTTGACGACAGGTGGGTACCGTTCGAAAGAAAAATTGGTTCTATATTAAATTTAACTTCAGCCCACTACCTACAGATCACAAAACGAAAGCACTAGGCACTGAGCTACAGCACGAACATATAATGAAATTAGTTAAAAGAAGACGATAAAACTAAGTCCAGTCAGATAACTGTGTAGCCTATTGAGCGATCAAACGACGAATTAATATTTCCTAGTTATAACATATTTAGTATTATTATTATAATTATTGTTATTTACATATTAAAATATATCACAGCTTAGGGCTGGTTTTATTTGTAACTGACGCGTGTCATAGATATGAGCGCTCAGTTAACTAGTGACGATTCCTTAAATTTCCGCATTATCCTGCATGTTGATAGAATGGCTTGATGTTGTGCTTCAGCTGTGGCATGTTGTGGCAGATCCAGTATTTTAGCAGCTTTTTTCTGTATATTCGATATGATTCCTATTTCCCGTGCTATTGCTTCATATTTGGTATATTTTGTGTTTTCGGTATCTTAGATGTTTTGGACGTTTACTACAGCGAAATCAATTATATATGCGATGTTTCGTGGTTTGTCTATTAAAAGGATGTCTGGTCTATTGTGTTCTATGCTGTGGTCTGTAAGAATAATCCGATCCCAATACATCTTGCATTGTTGGTTTTCTATTATTGATTATATTTCTATTATTGATTGTGATGCCATATACTGCCATTTTTTTATTTTTCTCGTGGAATGATGGTAATTCTCTGCTAAGTATTTGTCATGTCTTGTTTTGTATTCTGTAGCAGCTTAATTCTTGCATTCGGTTAGTATGTGAGTTATTGTCTCATTTGGCGTTTTACACTTCCGGTATCTATCATCTATAGTTTGCTCTTTGAGCATGTGTTTTCTGTAGTTTTTGGTGGGGTGGCTATCATATAGCCTTATATAGCATATAGCCTAGTTAGCTATTTTAATGAACTAGACAGTTCATACTATAAACAGGGTATCAAAGCTTTAGAATATCGCTGTGAAAAGTGTAAAGGAGATTATGTTGAGAAATAAAGAAAAATTTTCCCAAATTTGTTGTGTTTTCTTTATTACGTGGAGTAGTTCTGGACCCTCTCTCGTTGTGCAGTGAAATTGGGAAGGACCTCTCCGCACCGTTTAATACCGAACGGGGTTTCAGACAAGGTGATTCGTTATCGTGCGACTTCTTCAATCTTATTATGGAGAAAATAATACGAGCTGCTGATCTACGACATAATGGCACTATCTTCAACAAAAGTGTCATGCTGTTAGCGTATGCCGACGATATTGACATAATCGGCATGAACACGCGAGCAGTCAGTGCAGCATTCTCAGAGTTGGAAAGAGAGTCGCGTCGGATGGGTCTCAAGGTGAACGAGGGCAAGACGAAGTATCTAGTGTCAACAAACAAAGAGTCCCGGCATCTTGGACAGCACGTCACTGTTGACAACTACGCTTTTGAAGTAGTAAGGGACTTTGTCTATCTTGGAACCAGCATTAACAGCAGTAATGACGTCAGCTTGGAGATCATGCGTAGGATAACTCTTGCTAACAGGTGTTACTTTGGGCTGAGTAAGCAATTGAAAAGTCGAGCCCTCTCTCGAAGAACGAAAACTACACTCTACAAGTCTCTCATCATGCCTGTCCTAACATATGGCGCTGAAGCCTGGACAATTTCCATCTCGGATGAGCGAATGCTTGGAGTTTTCGAGAGAAAGGTCCTACGCAGGATCTTTGGACCTATTTGCGTTGGTGGCGAGTACCGAATAAGGTACAACCATGAGCTGTACGAGCTATATGCCGATATTGACATAGTAGAGCGCATCAAAATCCAGCGGCTGCGCTGGCTAGGTCATGTCGAGCGAATGGAAGAACACGCTCCAGCTAAGAAGGTGTTATATTCGGAACCCGCTGGAGGACGACGCAGAAGAGGAAGACCAAACCTTAGGTGGAAAGACCAAGTACTGGAGAACCTGACGGCGCTTGGAATTTCTAACTGGCGCCAGCTAGCGAAGAACAGAGATGGCTGGCGAAGCATGTTATTTTCGGCCTAAATCGATATTCGGTTGTTATGGCCACATAAGTAAGTAAGTAGTTCTGGACCCTTTAAGGGTCAATTAATATTACATTTTGGGCATCTTAATGCTATACAAAATATAAAGGCACAATTCCAGTCGCCGAAATAACAAGCGGTATAACAGTGACCTTTCTTACGCCCCACTGCGCTTTGATGTTATCTGCTAGCAGACGGTATTTCCTCATTTTAGTGTCGTATGTTGCAAGAACGTTACTGGTGTTAACCACTGCCAAGTCAATCAGAAACACTTTTGATACGTCTTTCCTCCATACCGTGATATCAGGTCGATTGGCCTCCTGAGTTCCGATGGTTCCGGGGTCGATGGATAACGCCCTTAATCCCAGCTTCAGTGTGGTAGGCACAATACCAGTCGCCGAAATAACGAGCGGTATGACAGTTACCATCCTTACACCCCATTGCTCTTTGTTATGTTATCTGCTAGCAGACGGTATTTCCTCATTTTAGTGTCGTATGTTGCAAGTACGTTACGATTATTATTATTATTATTATTTAAGTTACAAAACTGTACGGTAGGAATACATTCTTATACAGTAAATACATTTAAAGAACAATTGCAATAGAAATCTTACATACTAATGAAACTTTAAAAATATTACACTTTACAAAAATTATATAATTATTTACTAAAAAACGCCTATGTTGAGTGCGCTGTTTGCATCTAGTTCGCTGTTGGTGTAGTTCCCCGTTGAAAGACTTCGGTGTTCTACTTAATCGTGCTTCTAAAATGGAGACAACTTTTTTATATCTTTTCGGATTACTTCAGCCGCCGTCTTAAGCTCAGCAACCCCTGATACTCCATCTGAACCACTCACAACTTTGATGATTCTCGCCAATGGCCACTTGAGCGGTGGCAAACTTTCGTCCTTCACCAGAACAACGTCTGCAACAGACAAGCTGAGCGCAAATTGGAAGGCTGCTGCAAGAGAGTTAGGTACTTTCCATACTAACAAGCCCAGAAGATTTGCTGGTAGTACGACACACGCTGCCATTGGCCTAAAAGATTGAAGTTAAGTCTTGTAAGATCAGGCTCATCCAACAATGAGAGGGAAGCAGTTCCAATGAAAAACGTTGGTGTCAACAGGTCTAGATCATCAGGATGCTCTGAAAGTTGTAACAAACCGACCGCTCAGTGATATAGCAGGGAGCGTACTCTGCTAACGGGTGCCGGCCGTGCTCAGGCAATCGAGAGGGGATCTTGCTCTTACTACACCCTTCGTTTCACGCAGGAAATTTAAACTGAGGATTTCACTTATGTTGATTAAGGATGCTCCTAAATTCACAAACAACTACAAAATAAAAATTACCACGAACCGGATTACCAGTTCTTACATGTAAGGATATCTGTTATGAGAAGGGGGAAGCCATGAGCTGGCCGTGCCTCCATTTCTTTACCCTACCCGCCATCTGAAGGATCGTCCATTGTTATCCTTATTTCCGCTGAAAAGTCTTTGCCGTGTGAAATAAATATCATTATTCAACCAATCATGATTTTAAAATGTCTTTTGTTTGTAACTTCGTAGTCAGAAATGTACACTCAAATCTTATTTAGTTCATATTTGTATACATCGTTAGGTTATATAATAGAAAGAACTGATAGTTATAACAGAAACAACTTTGCCCCATTCATTATAAAAAGGATTTACCATTGTTACCTATTTTGTCTGTCCTTCTGCGGCGACAGTAGGCCTTGTGTCTTCCGACCTACCTAGATTTGAAATGTCAGTAAAAGAAAAGAAAAGGAACAAGTGCTCCCAATTGTAAATTTTATGCCACCTATAAAGGTATATTATAAGTATATGAATATGACGGAACTAAGCATCTAAGGTATATTTTAATCTAGTAAAAAATAAAATAAATATGTGGCACTTAAAGCCCCGAAGTGCTCATTGGCCGAGCTTCTCTTCAATTACTGTTGTGCGTATTAAATTTTGGACAGTATTAGAAGGGACCTACTTATTTTAGCCGGTTCCGAACGGCAGAACACTTGTGACATCACTTTTTCTGAGCTTTGTCACAGAGTTCTTTTTAGAAGCTTTTTCATGGCAAGTTGTTACTGTCGGAAGAATTGCCAATTGCTTGCCGACAGGTGGGTACCGTTCGAAAAAAAAATCTTTTCGATATTAAATTTGTTATGCATGAGCCGGGGATTGAACCACGACCTACAGATCAGAAGGCCAACACACTAACCACTGAGCCACGGCACCCACGGCATTTTAATCTAGTCCACAATAAAATTTCAGGTCCTTAAGCTAAGGGCTATTAAAACAATTAGTCAATTTAATGAGTATAGAATTTTTATTTCTTTTAGTTTTTTTTTTAATACGCCAGTGTGTATCAATTTTACGAATATTAAGTTTTAAGTATAATCTTATCTTTTTTTTTTTTAATACACACTGTAAGTTTACTTATAGTTAGGGTTAGTAATTACCATTAACAGTAAATTATTAACTATGCATATATCAATCAATCAAAAGAGAGAGCGTGACGTTGGAGCAAGGACAAACTCCTTGTTCATCAAGTGGACCACGCGAAACCAGACTGAAGTCTGTTAGAGGATATGAGCCCTACGGCTTATACCTCTGAGGGCCAACCACAAGTGTTACGGGCACTGCGACCATAAGAAGTCTTTTTTACGACACTAGAATCTCCTCTACCTTTTTGATAAAATATAGAATTGATCTTGTCGAACTTTTGATGTTTGAAGCTGGTGTCGGGAAACTCAGCCGAAAGTGTTTAAGGCTAAGCCTGGCCAAGGCCGGGCATTCGCAAAAGATGTGGATCGATGTTTCATCCTCCTCCATACAAAGTCTACACTCCGTAATAGAGGATAATCCCAATTTGTTAAGGTGGTACTTTAACCAGTTATGCCCTGAGATATAGCCGGTTACAAGGCGTAGATTTGTTCTGCTAAAACTAATTCTGTCAAAAACTACACCAAAGTTGATGAGGGTTTTCGCTTGGCGGAGCCCTGCCGAATTTGTCCATTGTCAACCAAGTCACACATGCCAACCAAGTCCAGATCTTCCATTTTGGGAAAAAAAAGTTTGTAATCATCCCACAGTAATGTTTGATTGTTTGTTTGTAATCATTCACAGTAACGTTCGCGCTTCCGTCGTCTTTGAATAAGTATGGTCCATTGATACCACCGGCCCATAATCCACACCAAACAGTGCATTTTTCGGGATGCATTGGCAATTCTTGCAATGCTTCTGGCTGCACTTCACTCCAAATACGGCAATTTTGATTGTTCACGTATCCATTCAACCAGAAATGAGCTTCGTCGCTGAACACAATTTTCTGATAAAAAGTGGATCTTCATCCAACTTTGCCAGCACCCATTCACCAAAAGTTAGCCGTTGTGGCAGGTCGTGTGGCTTCAATTCTTGTACCAGCTGTATTTTAAAAGGTTTTACACCCAAATCCTTCCGAAAACAGCTGCGATATTTTCTTCTGTTCGTACTCTAAGTATGCGTGTTGGTGGTTTAATGTCCATAAATATAAATTTTATACGAAATTTAGTCTCAAGATTCCGAATAGCCGCCTCATAAAATGGAAGAAGTGCACGATGCACTTTCTTAATCGAGCATGAAATTTAATAATAAAATTATATAATCTCATAGTCTCGTGCTATCCCTCGACCCGCGAACAATTGTTTACGACCGAGTGATTAAGAGGATTCTACTGATACCAAAAAACTATCAAATAAGCCAAATAAAAAAACCATAATTATATCAATAATAATAAATAAAAAAAACAAAACAAAAGCAATAAAAAATCTGATCTCTTTTCTCTGAAGTAAAAATAATAATAATAATAATAAAAGTGATAACTACAACTAATAAAGTCTAATTAATTTATACGATGATGAAACCGCCTGACCGCGGAAAAACGGTAAACTCATCTCCGTTTCTCTTCGATATAGACAACACTAAAACATTGAAAAATACGATTGAAGGCCCGAAGTATCTAATGATGACAAGAAAAGAAAGTAGCGAAACTCTTACAAACGTCTCTCCATTTTTGATTAAAAAAGTAATAGACAACGTTTCCGGTGGCGAAGTTGAAATGTGTAAAAAAATTCGCAGTGGAAATATTCTAATCAAAACTAAAAACACCTCTCAAGCCATGAAATTAGTAAAATTAGTTTCTCTTACACCATCAATAAAAATAGAAGTTACTGAACATAACTCTCTTATCTGCTCTAAGGGAGTAATATACTCTAATGACCTGAGAGGAATTACCGAAGAAGAAATTCTCAATGAACTCTCCAACCAAAGTCAAGAAAATACTAAAGAATATAGACGGTCAACTGAAAGAGACTGGCTTAATCATCATAACTTTTGCAGTACCGACACTACCAGCTCATATGTATATAGGCTACGAAAAAGTTAACATCAGACCATATATTCCTCTCCCATTACGCTGCCGAAATTGTTTTAGATTTGGGCACTCTACTAACCTTTGTAAGAACGATAAGTTATGTATGATCTGTGCTAATAAAGAACATTTGAACTCTAATGATGAGTGCACAAGCCCTAATATGTGTATTAACTGCAAAGAGAGCAACTTTTCCAACAGTAACCATTCCGTACTCTCCAAAACGTGTCCTATATTCATAAAGAACAAGGAGATCCAAGCGATAATTACTCTACAAAAAACCGATATGAAAACAGCAAAAACAATCTACGATGATCGTCACCAAAACTCAACGTACTCTTCCGTTCTCAACCAGTATGGAAGCAACCATCAGAGTGTAAGCTCAAATGCAACAATTCTCAACGACAAACACATACATTTACCAACAATCCCTAAACGTACATTCAAAACCGAATTTCCAGCACCAATATTGTCACATGATCAACCCGACAAATCTAAGCGCTCTCAGATCTCATACAGTGACGTTGACGTCAGCGACGAAGGAGAAAGAACATTAAGCTGTGACGGATATAATTTAAGATCACAAGCTAAGACCACCAAAATTAATATCCTTCCTTTAAATACACCAAAGAGACTTAAATCTCAATTAAAAGCACTGAATACAAAATGCAACAATAATAAGATAAAGAAACCGTCCGACATTCACCAAAAACCGATTCCAGATGATTCTATGCTTCTTGAAGACGAGCTATAGATTTACCATATATTGTTATGTATATATATATGTATGTGTGTGTATGTGTATGTATGTGTATGTGTATGTATGTATGTGTATATATATATATATATATATATATATATATATATATATATATATATATGTATATATGTATGTATGTGTATGTATATGTATGTATACAACATTTTACAATATATTTATATTTATTAATTTCTTTTATGTTTAGACTAAATTTACATTATTTATTTATTTATGTAGTATTATTCATATATCGTACCATTAGCAGCAATGGCTCTTCGAATAATTCAATGGAACATGAATGGATATTCCAATAATTATAATGAGTTATTAATCATAATCAAACGCTACAACCCAAAGATTATTTCAATACAGGAATCCCACCTCCACTCCCTTTCCAACATCCCAATCCCAATTAATTTTAGCCTATATTCCCTTAATTACGCGAACTCATCATTTGGTGGAGTTGCTTTATTAATCCACTCTTCAATTCAACATAAACAAATTATTATCAGCAATGACTTCGATGCAATTGCAGTTGAAGTCTGCTCAAAACTAAAATTTAATATAATTTCAACGTATATATCTCCACAAACTAACTTCAATATCTCCAATCTCCAAAATGTATTTAATTCTCTTAACAATCCATCGCTAATAACTGGAGATTTTAACAGCTGGCATACTAACTGGGGCTCTCCAAAAAACAACAAAAGAGGCACTATTCTCGCGAAATTTATTAGCCAATCAAATTTTGTTTTACTCAATAACGGTACCCCTACTCACTTCAGTACACATCGCACTTTCTCACATATAGATTTATCTTTCTGCTCACCTTCTCTTGCAATCTGCTCTAAATGGAAAGTAAGCAATGATCTTGCAGGCAGCGACCATTTTCCAATAATTATGGATTTTTTTTCAATTAACAATCATCCTAATTATGTAACTCGCCCCCGTTTCAAGGTGGACTCTGCCGATTGGACACTATTTATTCAAAACTGCATCCAGCATAATTCCATCCATGAAATTTCCTCCAACATCAATAAAGAAGCTGCCAATATAAAAAAAATAATCATTCAATCTGCCTCCGTATCAATACCTCAATCCTCTTACAACAGAAAACCATACGCTGTTCCTTGGTGGAATCCACAATTAAACCAGCTCAAAAAATACAGAAATGTTTCTTGGCACATCTTTAAAAGAAATATGAGCTTAACCAATATGCTTAACTACAAGAAAGCTAGAGCAAAATTAAAACGTGAAATAAAAATAGCTAAAAGCAATTCCATCATGGCCTTCACAGCCGAAATAAATCCCTCAACTCCAGTCGGAAAAGTTTGGAGCAATATCAGACGATTTAGTGGTTACAAAATCTCACATGGGATTCACTGTATTCTTGATCCAAATTCTCCATTACAATATACCACAGACAAAACCCGTATCTCTAACATTTTTAGCACTGACTGGTCTAACAATTCCTCTGACTCTAAATTCCCGACAAAGTTTCAACAAATGAAAAATATAACTATTTATCAGATAGAATACCCCCAACCATGCCAAAGTGCACTTATAATTGAACAAGAAATCAACCAATTGGAATTATCGTCAGCTTTAAACAAACTGAAAGGTAACACACCAGGCATTGATCGAATAACGTACTCTATGATTCGCAAAGCATCATCTGTAATGAAGAACAGATTATTGAGCTTCTACAACAACGTCTTCAACAACTATCTCCCACAACAATATAAAGTTAGCCTTGTAGCACCTATCCTAAAACCAACATGTGACAAAACTGAAACCAAATCCTACAGACCGATATCGCTTAACTCATGTATGTCAAAGGTCCTTGACAAAATAATCGCCAACAGACTATGGTGGTTTGTCACTACGAACAAACTGCTACATAGTCAGCAGTTCGGATTTAAAAGAGGCAAATCGACAACTGATACTCTACTATATGTAGACTATCTGATTGCGAACTGCCTCTCTAAAAAGAAACATTTAACAATAATATCACTTGACTTTGAAAAAGCTTTTGATAAAATAGGTATACACACAGTTATAGACCAGCTAATCGAATGGAAAATAGGTCCAAAAATGATTAATTATGTTAAATGTTTCATGACCAACAGAAAAATAATAGTGCGAATAGGCAAGTTCACCTCCGACCTTAAACCGCTCCACAATGGAATCCCTCAGGGATCGCCACTTTCGGTTATCCTGTTCCTAATAGCCTACAACAAATTAAGCCATGTTATGGCACTCCAAAAAGAAATCAACTTCTGTGGTTATGCTGACGTTTTTAACATTATAGTTCAACTAGACCAAAAGAAAAACCCCACTATAGATTTGACAATATTATTTCAGAACATCTCTAACTGGTGTGAATACTCTGGTGCTACTCTTTCTACTCCGAAATGCAAATTTATACACATTTGTCGGAAACACAACTGTAACTGCACCGTTATTGCTAATAACACCCACATCCCCGAAGTTGATAACTTGAAAATCCTAGGGCTATATATAAACAAAAGATACAGATGGGACAAACACATTGAATACCTCAACAGTTCCTTAACAAAACAGCTCGACGTGGTAAAATGCCTATCCAACGTTAAATTCAATTGCTCCACACATATAGTAAAATCGCTCATAATGTCAAAAATCAACTACGGTCTAGTTTTTTATGGTTTCTGTAGTAAAACACTCCTAAATAAAATTAAAAGTACCCTCAACGCAGCGATCAGAACTGCTTTAGGTGCATTCCGCTCTACACCGATACACAACATGTTTTTCGAAGCTAATTTCCTCACTCTTGAGAATCAAAGACAATTACTCCTTAGCAAAATAAGTAAATCAATTCTTTACAGTCGCGATACGCCCTTATTCAACATCATAAAAAAAATTATAAAAACCCATACCATACAGAAAATCCCTTCAACATTATCAAGAGCAATACGGACCTGCTCTCAGTTGAATATACCAATTTTGCCATTTAAAATCACGACAGCTCATCTCCCTCCATGGCATCTCAAGCCATCATCAATCAATACACAACTCCATAGATTCAGCAAATCCTCTACACTTCCTTTTCATTTCCGATCATTTTTCTTTGGGATAAGGGATCAGCTACCCAATTATTATTTTATCTACACAGACGGCTCAAAGTCACACGGAATCACAAGCTACAGCATTACAGACGAAAGCAAATTTATTAAAGTGGGAATTCTTCCTGAATACAGCTCTGTATTTTCAGCAGAAGTTATCGCCATCTACGAAGCTATTAACTACGTTAAGAACAGGCAAGGCAACTTTGCAATATGCTCCGACTCACTTTCTTCCCTTAACGCCATATTTAATATTCTAAATAATGATTTTTATACTACCCACATTAGAAATTTCTTAATCGACAAATTTCCAAGAATCATTCTAATTTGGGTCCCATCACATGTTCAAATAGAAGGCAACGAGGTCGCTGACCGCGCCGCAAAATACGCTTGCTCTGCCCCTGTTATATCTACTCCCAACTACAACTTCTCTGATATCAAATATCACCTAAAGCGTCACCATTCTAACTCTAATAAGAAAATTTGGAACACTACCTCGAATTGGTACAAGGATATAAATGCAGACCGCATACATCTTCACTACTATTTACCTGAAACAATAAACAGATTGGACAGTATCAAAATAATCCGCCTGAGATTAGGCCATACGAAATTATCCCATGGGTATTTGATGAGAATTGAGGCCAATGCCCTATGTAATTGCGCTTTCGAAATCCAAAATAGCCGGCTATTACATTACCTACGTGAATGTCCAGAGTATCATACCTTTCGCCGCGATGATCCTTTAAACCTCCTCTCTAACCCTTCCCCGACTAATATTGAAGAAATATTAAAGTTCTTAAAAGCTTCCAGATTGTATTACCAAATATAGTAACTGTCGTATTTTAACTCTCTCCTTTCATCCATAAGCAGCTGAAGGCCATTGCTGCTATTGCTGCTACACCCTCAATTAGGTATTAATTTAGTTAATACTCTAATTCTGTCAAATAAATAAATAAATAAATATAATCTGCAAGAGTTGCTCGGTTGTAACTCGATACATGGTGAAATTATAGATCAAACTAAACATGCTTGAAAGTAACAAATTTGGACAGTATTAGAATGGACCTACTTATTTTAGCCGGTTCCGAACGGCAGAACACTTGTGACATCACTTTTTCTGAGCTTTGTCACAGAGTTCTTTTTAGAAGCTTTTTCATGGCAAGTTGTTACTGTCGGAAGAATTGCCAATTGCTTGCCGACAGGTGGGTACCGTTCGAAAGAAAAATATTTTCGATATTAAATTTGTTATGCATCAGCCGGGTATTGAACCACAACCTACAGATCAGAAGGCGAACACACTAACCACTGAGCTACGGTACCCAGCTAGCTACGGTACCCAGCTGTCATCATTAGGTTTTCTTTTTCAGTATATGTCATTTCGCTGAAGTATAACGGACATAATTTCTGTGTGCTTCGGAAATGTCAAATTTTGTACAGAATAGTGTATTTTTGCAGGGAGTTTTACTTTATTACTTCAATATGAAGAAAAAGTCTGCAAACGTGTCGGATGTGGTTTAAACGATTTAAAAGTGGCAATTTTGATTTGGAAAACGAAGAACACCCCGGAGTGTCATCAAAGTTTGAGGATGAAGAATGGAGACAAGGCTCGATGAAGATCCATCACAAACGCAATATGAAGTAGCAAAAACACTTGGAGTCACTCAGCCAACCATCGTTTAAACGCAATGGGAATGATCCGAAAGTTTGGAAATTGGGTACCGACTGAGCTGAAGACAAGAACCTCGAACGCCCTTTTTTTCACGTGTGAACAACTGCTCCAACTTCAAAACAAATGGGTTTTGTCATCGAATTATGACTGGAGATGAAACATTACGTACATTACTATCATTCATAACGTCGGGCAACGTATGGATACCCCCACAATGCCTCATAATTGATGGCCAAGCCGAATATTCATGGCGAGAAGATTATGCTGTATATTTGGTGAGACCACCTGGGTGTGGTGTATTATGAGCTGTTGAAATCGGGTGAGATGATCACAAGGGACCTGTACCGGCAATGATTGATGCGTTTGAGCTGAGCATTGCGAGAAAAACAACCGCAATACACTGATAAATACGACAAAGTTATTTTGCAACATGATAATGCTCAGCCACATGATGCGGCGCCCCGTAAAACGTACTTGGAAACGCTCAAATGGGAAGTCCTACCCCATCCGCCGTATAGCCCAGACATTGCTTCTTCCGATTACCATTCGTACGATTCGTACATTGTACACCGATCGTACTTTAAAACCTGCTTGGCGTAGCGCGTTGAGAATATCGTTTGTTTCCACATCAGGTTCAATGCCTTTTATTATAACAATCAGACCTTTCACACTTTTGAGTTCGTATGTGCAGTACTTTTATACTTTTCTTTTCAAGATACTCCACTACCAGGTTCAAAGTAGACCTGAATTTGTGTCTCGTGTATGTTACCTTTAGTTATTGGAGCAACGTGAAAGTCTTTGGGACCCACTGTAGAGGTTAGTGATTTAACCAGGGGATTGGAGTTATGTTCCCGAAGGTAAATTGGTGGATGCTTTGCTTTTCTTCCATCTTTGTGGCCAATGGAGTCTGGTTCATTGGCGAGTGTTGCTAATTTATGTGTGTTTAATCAATTTTGGAGTTTGCATATTTAACTGTGTAGGGCTACGTTTTCATTTTACTAATATGTAGCGGTCCATACCAGTCTGTACTGCACCTCTTTCGTGGGTGGATACGATCAACTCCCATTTGCATTTTATTACTATTTGCTGGTGTTGTGATATTAGCCTCTATTGTGATTGGTTACTTAGGGATGTTTTATTTGTTTCTCAATTTTTATGTTATGTCAAGGGACATATAATGTCCTTTGCAATAGTGTATTGAAAATATTTAAAACAAAGTTTTATGTATTTTAATTATCCTTTTTAGTTGGACCTTAATGAAACTTTTCAATATGGATGGCTTTCGATAGAATTACCTGTACGTCTTCAAATTTAGTTTCGCGACCATTAGTATTTTCGGATAAAACCCTTTTTAGATAGCCTTCTTATGGCCGGTCTAAAAAAACAAAAAAATCCTGATTGGCCCGACGTCGGCTTTAGGAATAAATAAGAGTGTTTTTTGATAGCCCACCTTGGGCCTGACTAAAAAAATAACTCTTATAGGCGCAACGCTGGCTTCGCGACCATCAGTTTTTTCGGATAGTCAGTGTTCGACCGGGCGCAAAAAAAAATAACCTTTATACTATCATTATTTTCCGATAAAAGTTTTTTTATCACCGGCCTTTGGCCGGGCGCAAAAAATAACCCTTATAGACCCCTATAGCCCGCCTTGGGCCTGGCTAAAAAAATATCTCTTATAGGCCCGACGCCGACTTCGCGACCATCAGTTTTTTTGGATAATCGGTGTTAGACCGGGCGCAAAAAAAATAACCTATCTATAAATAACCTACCTAAAAATAACTATCAGTATTTTCCGATAAAAGCTGTTTTTGATAGGCCCGACGCCAGCTTCCCCTAAAAGTTTTTATGATAGCCGGCCTTCAGCTCGGCGCAAAAAATAACTTATAGGACCGAAGCCGGTTTCGCAACCATCAATATTTCACAAAAAAGTCTTTTTGGTATGTAATTATTATTTTTTTTATTCTACTTCAATTTCATATTATTCTACTTTTGTGAATTCAGCAAAAGATTGCCGTAGAGGACTATATAGCCATCTCCAGCCATCTTGAAAAAATGCTTAATTACTATGATTGCAATATTTTAGAAGACTGAATTTTGCCAAATATCCATCGAAGTGGCGCTCAGTTCTGGGATATTGGGGAATAGAGTGCTTCACATGCCTCCATAGCCCATAAAATGTGTTGGTGTGTTGCAGAGAAACAGTCGTAAGCCTTAAATATAAAACTGTTATTAATTGACTAAGTGAGAAATTTAATTAAACATACCTTCCAAAAATTAGAAACAATAGTTGTGCCGGGATGAATCCCGTCCTTGATTATAGAAAGTAGGGCTCCCTTATCTCTTCTCTCCACAGAGACACAAAATCAGAGGTTGCTACCTCTCTCTACAAATTCGAACACCCACTGCCCCTCAACTGCAAGAACCCGATGGTAATTCCGCTTTCCGAACTTACTTTCGTATATTTCTACAGTTTTTTCAACTCCGCCATTAAATCCCATGTAGCCATACGCCACTTGCCGAGAAAAGCTTGAGCAATCTATGCCCGTATGACGCGAAATGTCAATTCGTTCATTAGAAATTCTTGCTTAGTATTATTCACCCGTAAATATGAGAATGCAAGTAATTTGTTAATAGACAACTTTGATTTGTCAAAGAAAGTGCCATTTCTCACCACCTCACCTAGCCAGCTATATTTATCGCCATTACCACATTTGTAAACACCCTCCTGTGGAATTAAATTCCATTCCATCAGCTGAGCGATTGCGATATCGGGAACACTAAAACCATCCGTAAACTTGAACAAACTATAAATTTTTGATAAATTAAAATCACTAATTTTAACAACTCAATTAACAAAAAGCAAATCGATCACAGCGGGCCTTTGAAAAGTGTAAGAAACAGCATATTTTTTATTACCGGACAGCAACATTTTACATAAACAATGTTGTCTTTAGTGAATTAGAAGTAAGTAAGTAAGTTATTACTAGATTATATTATACCAATTTTCTTTAGTTTTATTTATTTACATTTATCACTAAAATTCACCTTTGTCTCACTACTTTTTCCGCATACACTTAATTGCAGTAGACAAAGTATGAAGATAAAAAAATATTAAAAATACATTTAAAAAAATGTTTAATACACTATTGGAAAGGAAATCGTATGGCCCTGAATATGGTTCTAAATTTTCTATAGTGAATATTTTCGCAAGAAAATGGTTTTTAAAAAAATTGTTCAACTTTTTTATTTTGACCATAACTTTTAATATATTCAAGTAGGCTATTAATGTTATAAACACCGTGATTTTATAAGAGCCTTCGGGTTTGATTAAAAAAAAAAATTTGGCGTTTCTCTAAAATTTTTATTTGAGTCGATAGAACGATCTATATAATTCAATGTTTAATGATGTTTTCTTGTAATTGTTGACCTTGGCTGCGCCTCAAATGGTTCACACGCTCGGTCCAATTTTGGCATACAACATTTCGGCCGGTATCTCCCGAATAAATCGATAATTCACGGTCATCAACAACACTGGCAGATACAGCTGCGGTATTTTCCTGACTGACCATAAAATGAATGAATGAATGAACCGAGCATGAATTTTGATAATAAAATTCAATAATCTGCAAACGTTGTTCATTTGTAAATCGATTCATGGTTAAATTATAGACCAAACTGAAGATGTTTGACAGTAACATCTTACTCGAAAACAGCTGAGTTGCCAAAAACAGTGTTGCCACAAAGGAAGTTACCAAAAAAACACCTACAAAATCAAAATATATATATATATATATATATGACCTTGAGCCACACCTTATATGAGCGTCAGCGACAAACAATCTTTGGTTTTTTATATTCCCAATATTAGGTTATATCCGAAAAACAGTTTTTTTCCTTTAAGTGGGCTATTCTGCACTTGTTCCCTCGATCACTTTCGGAATGGAATGGAATCATTTATCAACAATCTATATTTACTGTTATCCAATTCATCAACCGAAAACTCGGAATCCATTATAAAATTCTTAAAAATAACAAATATATACTTGTTAATTTAATTGATCGATTATAATCCAATAACCTTCTACATCTAATTTAGAATTTAGCTTAAGGCCGTAGTAGCTGTCTTTGGTGTTGTTTTACACCAACTAAAGGGGGTCCACCTGTGTGAGCGCGGTATTTCGAACGCTTTTTCGGGAATTTTCGTTAGGAGAACTAATTCGAAAATAAGAATAAGTTTTATGTTATTTTGAAGGTTTGTGCTTATATTTCAATAGCAAATTTTTCCAATAGTGTAATCTGAAGGCTTGTACTCATTAAGGGCGTTCAAAGTGACCCCTTCAAAATGAAATACCGAAATTGTGGGCAAGATTCCGCTCGAACCAGTTATCTAAAACGCAAAAAGTAAAAAAAAATCTTATTTCTGTTTATATCGTTGAGGTACTGACGTAGGATTTTGACGAAATTTTAAAAATTGAATAAATGGCAGTTGTTTTTATAAAAATTATTGGTTTTCATGCTTTTTTCGATATAAAAACTGCTGTAAAATTGAAAAAAAAAAATTTCGAAAAGCCGCTACGTGGGTACCTTCAGTTATCTGTATTAATGAGTCTGTCAAAATTTCAAGTCAATCGGTTAAGTAGATTTTTTTTAATCCTGCCCATTCAAAAATATTGTTTCGAGAAAAACGCTTTCAAAGTTTGGAAACACAACAACACTTTGTATTATAGACTCTCATTTAATCTGCAATACCAGGACCATAAACTTCCCCTTCCTCATCCTGTAGAAGCTCTCGTTAAAAATGCGAAAAATTTTAAAAAAAATCGATTTTTCGAAAATTTTACACAGGTGGACCCCCTTAATATAGTCGTTTCATTGTGGCTGTGCACTAAAAAATACCTCTGCTGTTCACAAGATCTAAATGTTTATTAAAAATTCAATTTAACTTTTGATGAACAGTACATGAGAGAGATAAAGATGTGCAATGCGCTCTCACTGCTGAATAAAACGATATAGTATATATGTGGATATCTGCTCACACATACCTTTAAACCATGCTATGCCTCAAGCACCATTCACAAGCATTAGCCCTATTCACAATTCATGTTTATAAAATGGTTTCAAATATTCTAATAAAATTATAATAATATTTTTTATAAGTTCACATATATATGTATATACATATATATATATATATATATATATATATATATATATATATATATATATATATATATATATAAAGGGTTATCCATTTTGCGGTTTCAAAAGTAAATGTAAATAAAACATATATAAAATATTTTTTATCATGATATTTCTTTTTTATTATAAAGTTTGAACGTTGACATTATGTGTGAAATACTACATCATTTAAATGACCACCACGCGAATTGTTGCAAGCATCGATTCTTTTGAGGTAATTTTCGACCACTTTTTGACACATATTGGGTGGTATCTCAGCCATAACGTGACGAATGTTGGTTTTTAGGTGCTCAAGAGTTAAAGGTTTATCTGCATAAACACGGTATTTCACGTAGCCCCACAAAAAAAGTCAAGCGGTGTCAAATCGCATGATCTTGGTGGCCACTTGATACCGCCACGACGAGAAATAAGGTCCAATCACACCTCCGGACCAAAGAGTGCACCAAGCAGTGACTTTTTGTGGATGTAGTGGCCTCTCTTCAATTACTTGAGGATTCTCAGAACCCCAAATACGACAATTTTGTTTGTTAACATACCCACCGAGTGAGAAATGTGCTTCGTCGCTGAAGAAAATTTTGTTCGAAAAATCGCCGTCCACCGCCTGTTGTTCAAGCACCCATTCGACGTATCTACGACGTTGTGAATGGTCAGCTGGCTTCAGTTGTTGTGTGAGCTGGATTTTATATGGATGTAGGTGTAGATCCAAATGCAAAATACGCCATAATGTGCCGTAAGACAGTCCTAATTCCTGAGAACGACGAGGAATCGACTTTCACTTACAGCAGCGATATTTTCGGTGGTACGAGCGAAACGATGATGCACAGGCCTTACAATATCTGTAACCGATCCAGTCTCTTCATATTTCTTCACAATTTTGCCAATTGCTTGCGTAGTTGGACGATTATGTAAACCATAATCTCCTCTTAAAGCACGATATGTGGCTGTGGAAGAATCACCATTTTTGTAGTAGGTTTTTACAATTTTAATACGTTGTGCGATAGTTAAACGATCCGTTTTCGCAAATGTCAGACTTTGAACTGAAAAAGAAAGAAATTGTTTTAACAACTCAGTTTGACAGATGTCGAATTCTAGCCCTATACTTTTGAAACCGCGAAATGGATAACCCTTTATATATATGTATATATATATATATATATATATATATATATATATGTATATATATATATATATATATATATATATATATATATACACATATATATATATATATATATATACATATATATATATATATATATATATATATGTATATATATATATATATATATATATATATATATATATATATATATATAAAAGTCTGCGTACAACTCAAAATGTAACATCAGAACTCCAAGCTAGTTGATTCAATGCCAAAACGCTTAGCAGAAGTTTTAAAAAGAAAAGGCTATCCAACAAGCTTTTAATTTTTGTGAAAAAATATCAAAAAATATATTTTTGTTCCTTGTAAGAAATGAATTTCCTGAATCTTTATAAAAATGAAGACTGAACGTTATTCAATGAATAAAAAACATTGGACTTTATAAAACTTGTAGTAAGATCTTTTCTTCAACGAAGTATTATTTTTTATACCTTGTACGCAGACTTTTTCTGCTGAGTGTATATATATATATATATATATATATATATATATATATATATATATATATATATATATATATATATATATATATATATGTTGCCAAACATGCCAGCCGCATTGAAAGGCTGACACAAATTGGAAGCAATGCTACCTTGTGCACCGGACGTCGAAGAATTCCGTTTTTGGTCTTTATATCAGCAACCCTGACCATCCCCGACAATGGTATTAATGACTCTCCCTAATATCTATTTCCTTGAGGTTGTCTTCGTGGATCGTAACGATTTTGCCGACTTCTATATTGCGCTGGGGTGTGGCTCATTTTGTACGGGTTTGCAATTCTAGTATGTAATCGCGTTGGAACGCAGACCAAAATTGAGCCTTTAAAGTCAACATGAGTCGCCAACGTTTCAAATACGTGAGTGTTTCTCCTGTTGAATTGATTTCAGGCAGCGCGCTTAGAGATGACCCAATTAGGAGGTGACCTGGCGAAAGAGCTTCTCCACCGTTCGGATCTTCTGTAATTGGTGCGATTGGACGCGAAATCAAAATGGCCTCAATTTCGACCAGCACAGTCGATAACTCTTCGTCCGTCAAGTTTGTGTTTGCAATTGCGCGGAGCAAGAGTCTTTGCAGACTTTAACGCGGCTTCCCATAGTCCGCCGAAATGTAGAGCTCTACGTGGGATGAATTTGAACTGGATGCCTTCTTCTGCCATGAAATTCTGGAAACGCTCTTTATTCTCTTCTGCCAAAAATCTCTCTCTTAGTTCTTTCATTTTTGTGCTGGCCCCAACGAAATTGGTTGCGTTGTCGCAATAGATTTGCTCCGGCACGCCTCGTCTTCCAATAAACCTTTTTAAAATGGAGAGAAATGCATCAGTGGTTAAATTAGTTACTGCCTCTATATGAACTGCCTTTGATGTAAAGCAAACAAAAATCGCTATATAAGTTTTATATGGTGAACGCGCACGAATTCTAAATGATATGTAAACTAGGCCACAAAAATCAACTCCACAAATGAGAAAATGCCTTACAGAAGCATTACCCATTACTTGTGACATTAACTTTGGTTTGTATCGAAAACAATGTACACAATCTCTCACTACTATTCGAGCAACCTCTATAGCATTTATGAACCAAATGTTTTGTCTCAATAATCCTACAAGTACTTTTTGGCCTCCATGGCAATAATTTAAATTGGACGTACAGATATACAAACTTTGAATTTTTTGGCAGAAATATTGGAAATTTTGTTTCGGACGATATAGGGGCATGTAAAAGCTGCACATCAACTCTCAATAAGATTAGTGTTTTATTACCGACGACATTTTCATGAACGAAAGGATTCAATTTGTGTAAAGGTGATTTCAGTGGCGATGGCTTTCGTATACTATATATTTCTTCGTCATATTCGTATTTCTGAATAATTTCCATAACTTTCATAAAAGCAAATTTTTATTCTGTTGCACTTATATTTGGTTCGTCGGTCGCCTTCTTATTTTTTTCCATTTATAAATCGATAAATATAAGACACAATTCGTAAAAGTTTACTGTAAGATGAGTGGTTTGAAATTAACTTCAGGATTTCATTGTCCTCACTCTTAGCAACTATGAGAAAAGTTACAGCTTTCTTCTTTTTCAGTAATTTTGATTCACTTAGCAATTCGAAATGCTTATTTACTGGCCAGTATTTTTATCCTTTTTGTAAAAAGTCCGGACCTTCGAACCAGATTGACGTATTTAATTCATTTACATTACAGGCTCTTGACACAATATCAGCAGGATTTTGTTTTGTGGAACATGGGGCCATGATATGTCGTTTGACTTTGCGAGTAAATGAGCGGCACACAACTCGAGACGAGGGAAGGCTTTTGTCTTAATCGGAGCGACCTTTGATTCAGCAGTAAGTAATCGTATTGCAACAACGCCAATATCCTCATTGCGAACATAAACACGACAACCATAAGCGCGTTGTGAGGCGTCTTCAAAACCATGAATTTCTATTGTAGCTCCACTAGATGTGTGTGCAAATCTAGAAACTTGAATTTTATGAATTTGGGATAAATTATATTTAAAACTTTACCAAGATGTGTCCAAATTCATTGGGATTGATTCATTTCAGTCCAGTTTGCTCAACCAAAGCTCTTGTAAAAGTATTTTTGTCTTTGTAACAATTGGACAAAGCAAACCAAGTGGATTAAATAATTGAGCAGATACTAACAATATGTTCCGTTTTGCAGTTTTTATTTCGCTAAAATTGTCATCGAGTTGAAAGTGCAACGTATCATCTTTTGTAGACTAAATTATACCGAGAGCCTTTGTATATTCAGCAACGTCAATTTGAAGAGCTTTTTCCATTCGGTCAACGAAGCTATCGTGGTTTGAATACCATTTCGCTAGGTGAAACTCAGAGGATTCGAGAATGAAAATAACTTCCTCTCTAATTTGTTGAAGTTCTACGAAATTTTGTGCTCCTGATAATAAATCGTCTACGTAAAAGTCTTCCCGGATTACCCTTAAACCGAGTGGAAAACGTTCTTTGTTAATTTCACCTAATTGAGTTAAACATTTTATTGCTAAGTAGGGTGCTGGCGCTGGACCATACGTCACAGTATTTAAACAATATGTCTGAATAGGGATGCTTCCATTTTCACGCCACAATATCAATTGAAAATTTCGGTCAGCTTTATCGACCTCCACTTGCCGATACATTTTAGTTATGTCAGCTGTAATTGTTTATTTGCGACAACGAAATTTAAATAATATGATGTATAGGTCTGAATGAATTGTGTTATTCAACAAAATGCCCGAAGAAGTGCGGCTTGATGCATCGAACACCAATCTAACCTTTGTTGTTGTACTACTTGGTTGTAAGATGTATTGGTGTGGTATAAAGTAATCTAGTTCTTAGGGTATAAAAATAGGGTTAAGTGACATGTGACCATGTGACAAATATTCTCTCATGAAATCCATGTACATATCTCGAGTTTTCAGTTTTGAAGCCAGATTACGTTCGAGTGAAAGGAAGCGACGTTTAGCTGTGTTAAAAGACATACCGAGTGAAGATGGTGGAGCTTTGAATGGAAGGCGTACACTAAGTCGACCAGATGGCAATATCTCTGTATTTTCAGAAAAAGGATTTTCACAGCTCTTAAGCTCCTCGGTGAGCCTATGTGTAGACATAGGAAGATCTTCACATTCCCAAAATTTTTCAACGATTGTGCTGATTCCTATTGAGTTTCCACCCTGTTCCTCCAAATTGCAAATTTGTAAGTGGGGACTTTTCTCTACATCGAGTCTCCGTGACACTATCCAACCAAGTAGAGTTTTTTGCAAAGTACGCAAATTTTTGCTTAATTTTATTTGGGTTTTTTGGCCTGCATTGAATTGAGCAAGTGCAGCCTTTGACATGGGAGTTAGGTCACCACGTGGCTCTTGAAGTGGTGAGACAATTTCGTATTTGTGCAACAACGTGTGATGTGGACGTTGACATACTCTACAACGCGATGAACGACAAGACGCAACGGAATGTCCTTTTTTCAGACAGTTGATGCACAGAAAACTTTTCTTTGCAAAGTTAAATCTTTCTGGCTCATTTATATTTTCAAACGTGTTGCAAGCTTTTACAAAGTGCCCCTTACACTTGCAATAAATTAATTTATATTCATTGGTTTCCACGCAACTGAACGATGATTTTTCCTGTCTTTTTTCTTGCCGCTTACATTCAAGAGTATTGATATGTTTAGGTGGGTACTCATCATTAACTTCAAGCGATTGGTAGTGCCTTATCAAAACTTTGGAACAATCGCTCCAAGTTGGCAACTTTGAATAATCTAATTGATCATTCCAATTAGCTCTTATAGCATTATCCACTTTGGACATGACTAAATGAATTATAAGGGCATTGGTTATGTCCTTCTCGCTACCAAGTGACAACAAGGAATCATATGTGGCAGATACTGTATCAACAGCATTACGCAGTGAAGGTGCTTTCGCAGTGTACACCTTAGGGATTTCAAAAATCCGTTCTATACTATTAAAGAATATTATAGTTTTTTTTGTGGTATCTTTCAGCTAGGCGTTCTGGTGCTTTAGGATAATTATCTTCAGTGATTTGGAAGGCTTTTACCGTTTGAAGAGCATCATCGGACAAACAAGCCAACAAACGATTCAATTTTTCAATCCTCGTCAATGAACGTGCCAATAAAGTTTTTATAATATGCATATGCATATGAACACTGGTAACTATTTTTACACCTATTTTTACCTAGTAGTGATATTAATTTTGACTTTACTGAGATGCATAACTATTCTATCTCACCTCTTTGGGGTAGGGTATGAAATGCAACGATATATCCACGGAAAGGTAGGAAGATAAGCAAGTTTTACCGCACTCGAAAATATGCTGCTTTATGTTGTTCCCTTAGCAATATCATGGATGTACACGATATATATATATATATATATATATATATATATATATATATATATATATACCTATATACATATATATATATATATATATATATATTTTAATATATATATATATATATATATATATATATATATATATATATATATATATATATATATATATATATACGTTGCCAAAGAGTAGCCAGTAGTAGCCATATACCCTTATACCCTTAGCTTATAATTTTAAATTATAAGTTATTATCTATAAATAAATAAATAAATATTTATACTGTGTGATAAAACTCAAGAATCGTCCTTTATCGTAGCCGAGTCTCTTCTTTTTCTTTCTCGTTGGCTTGTTCTAGTTATCGCCTATTCGTTTTTGTTAACATTCCTTTCGATGCTATCCACAATATCCATTGATACTCGTTGAACTGCCTCCTCTTAGCCTTGTTCGTCCCGAAAAAGTTTCTATGTTTCCACCTAGTATGACGCAATTCGCTCCAACTGCACTACTTTAAACTGTGTTCTTTTATTCCAAGCACGTTGAATACGATACACCAATTCATTAATCATATGGTTCTTCCGAATGAGTCTATAGCTTAGGGGAGAAGTCTTTCTTTCGTTGTAGATTATGAAGCATTGCAAGCTTCTGAACTTGATTTCAAGCCATACCTGCCCTTCATCTTATCGCTTATCATCTGCGACCGCTCTCTGATGAAATGATGTACTTCATCCAAATATTCCCGCTTTTCGCTAGTGTAATTACTTTCGGTTCACCTCGTTGATGTTGTGCTCCCAAATTTTAAATCAGCTGTCCAGCTGATCTGTCCAAAAATTGCCATTGCTGGTGTGGTGGTAGTCGTATCAGGTTTTGTGCATCGATATGCCATGAGGAACATTGGTATATCCACATCCCGGTCTTTTTTGTATTTATCTACGACCTTTACGGTTAAATCGTTCTACCATGCCATCAGATTGTGGATGCAAAGGTGTTGTACGAGTTTTGTATATACCCAGCATACGGCACTTCTATTGAAATACACTTACTTACTTACTTATGTGGCCATAACATCCGAGTATCGATTTAGGCCAAAAATAACATGCTTCGCCAGCCATCTCTGTTCTTTGCTAGCTGGCGCCAGTTAGAAATTCCAAGCGCCGTCAGATTCTCCAGTGCTTGGTCCTTCCACCGCAGGTTAGGTCTTCCTCTTCTGCGTAGTCCTCCAGCGGGTTCCGAATATAACACCTTCTTAGCTGGAGCGTGTTCTTCCATTCGCTCGACATGACCTAGCCAGCGCAGCCGCTAGATTTTGATACGCTTTACTATGTAAATATCAGCATACAGCTCGTACAGCTCATAATTGCACCTTACTCGGCACTCGCCACCAACGCAAATAGGTCCAAAGATCTGGGGTAGGACTTTTCTCTCGAAAACTTCAAGCATTCGATCATCCGAGGTGGAAATTGTCCAGGCTTCAGCGCCATATGTTAGGACAGGCATGATGAGAGACTTGTAGAGTGTGGTTTTCGTTCTTCGAGAGAGGGCTCGACTTCTCAATTGCTTACTCAGCCCAAAGTAACACCTGTTAGCAAGAGTTATCCTACGCATGATCTCCAAGCTGACGTCATTACTGCTGTTAATGCTGGTTCCAAGATAGACTAAGTCCCTTACTACTTCAAAAGCGTAGTTGTCAACAGTGACGTGCTGTCCAAGACGCCGTGACTCTTTGTTTGTTGACACTAGATACTTCGTCTTGCCCTCGTCCACCGTAAGACCCATCCGACGCGACTCTCTTTCCAACTCTGAGAATGCTGCACTGACTGCTCGCGTGTTCATGCCGATTATGTCAATATCGTCGGCATGCGCCAACAGCATGACACTTTTGTAGAAGATAGGGCCATTATGTCGTAGATCAGCAGCTGGTATTATTTTCTCCATAATAAGATTGAAGAAGTCGCACGATAACGAATCACCTTGTCTGAAACCCCGTTCGGAATTAAAAGGTGCGGAGAGGTCCTTGCCAATTTTCACTGCACAACGGTAGTTATACGGCATCATTCTACAAAGTCGAATGAGCTTTGCAGGAATACCGAACTCAGACATTGTTGTGTAGAGGTAATACCTTATTGGACTGTCGAAAGATGCTTTATAATCAACAAATAGGTGGTGTGTGTCGATCTGTTTTTCTTAAGTCTTCTCCAGGATTTGGCGCAGTGTGAAAATCTGGTCGATGGTGGATTTACCAGGTCTGAAGCCACACTGATTCAACCTTTCACACAGTACGCTCGATAGAACCTTGTATGCGATACTCAGGAGACTTATTCCACGGTAGTTGGCGCAAATTGTGGGGTCTCCTTTTTTATGTACAGGACAGAGAACACTGAGCCTCCAATCATCAGGCATGCTTTCATCCGACCATATTCTGCTTATGAGCTGGTGCATGCGGGCGAGCAGCTCATCGCCTCCGGTCTTAAACAACTCGGCAGGCAGGCCATCAGCACCTGCTGCTTTGTTGTTCTTCAGCCTTAAAATGGCCATTTCAACCTCGTCATAGTCGGGTGGTGGAACATTAATACCATCATCTGTAATTGGGTTATCGGGCAAACTCCTTCACTGGCGGAATTGTTCGTAGCATCGCCATTCAGTAACGTGGAGAAGTGTTCCCTCCATAGGCTCAGTACACTCTGGACATCCGTAACCAGACTCCCATTTCCATCACGACAAGAAGAGGCTCCGGGATTTAAACCTCCACTTAGGCGCTTGATCTTTTCGAAGAATTTTCGAGTCTCATTCTTGTCGGTACAAATCTCTATCTCCTCACACTCGCGTCTTTCCAACACAATCCTCTTGCGCCTGAAAAGACATCTCTCTGCACTCCTTTTCTCTCTATACCGCTCCTTAACAGCTCGCGTTGCGCCTGCACGCAGGGTTCTTCTGTAGGCGGCGTCTTTCTCTGCGGTAGCGTCGCGACACTCCTGATCATACCACTCATTCCTCAGAGGCCCGTAGTAACCGATTACCTCCTCGGCAGCAGTAGTCATGGAGTGGGATATATGTGTCCACCGTGCGCATGTATCATCAAGTGGGGGAGTGTTCTGCATAAGCAGATTCGATAGTCGAGTGGAAAATGCATGTGCTGTCTGTGGTGATCGCAGCTTACTGACGTCGAGCTTTCTCTGTGTGAGACTTCTCTTGTTATTTGCAGCACATAAACGTGTGCGCACCTTAGCTGCAACAAGGTAGTGATCCGAGTCGATATTGGCACCACGGATCGATTTCACGTCCATCCCACTGGAAGCATGCCTTCCGTCAATCACCACATGATCAATTTGGTTTCTTGTATGTTGATCTGGAGACAGCCATGTCGCTTTGTGGATATCGAGATGCTGGAATCTGGTACCCCAAATTACCATGTTTCGTGCTGCGGCGAAGTCGATCAGCCTCATTCCGTTATCGGAGGTGTTCTGGTGGTAGCTGAATTTTCCGACAGTTGGACAAAGGTACCTTCCTTGCTCACCCTGGCATTAAAGTCGCCAAGCACGATTTTGATATCGTGGCGGGGGCAGCGGTCATAAGCTTCTTCGAGGCGCTGAAATAACTCTCCTTGGTCACATTGTCCTTCTCATCCGTCGGAGCGTGGGCATATATAAGGCCTTGATGCGGATTGTGGCCAGCCTCTCGCTCACAGGTGTGAAATGCGAGACAAGATGTCGTAGTCTCTTGCTGACCAAAAATCCACATCCTAATTCGTGGCTTTCAGCATGGCAACTGTAGTATATGTCACAGGACGCTCTGTTGAAGCAATCCTGTACCGTCCATCGCATTTCCTGGAGAGCGGTATTTCCGTAAATCGTTGTCCTTTTTTCGTTTGCAGGGGTCATCAACAAAAGCGGTAGTCCTTATCCGAGGCATTGCAATTTTTTTTCATTGGGGGGATTTTTTATGTGGCGGGTCCCATACCCAACGCACAACCTCTAACCACTCACTTCAACCGTCTCCCAGCGGGTGCCAGGAGGACGTTGCCCTGTGGTCGCCACATGGAGGGCCCCCATGTGGCTACCTTGAAATACAACTGAATCGAAATTTCGACCTTGGTTTGAGTATAACTCCATCGGTACACCAAAATGAGTAATCCATTAGTTGATGAATACATCCGCAACTGTACTAGCTTCTTGGTTTGGATTGGGGTATACGTCAGGCCATTTACTGAAGTAATCTATAAAATACTTGTTCCTTGCGTTGCTAGTTGGAAATGATCCAGCTATATCCATAACAATTCGCTCAAATGGAGCACCCATGGTGTATTGGTGCATCTTTCTTCGACTTTTCTTAGTGGGGTCTTTGGCCATTGAACATTGCTTGCACTTCCGAATCCCATGAGCGACATTGTCATTGTCAAATAAAATCGTTTCTTTCTTTTCTCGACGGTTTTGAAGAAGCCCAAATACCCTCCACTGGAAACATTGTGATACTCACATATCACTTCGTTTATTTTTGCCTTAGGTACCACTAGAATAGCATTTCCAGTGCTCGGAATAAACATCCATCTCTCAAGTGAAGGCTTTGCATTGCGCCAAGTATGCCTTTGCTATTGGACTATCATTAGCCATTTCTTGCCAATTTGGAATTACGCTCTGTGCCTTGTATTCCATTATCTTTACGAGATCTTGGTCGTTTCACTGATCTTCTTGCACACGTTCGGTGGTTATTGACTTCTCCGGCAAGATATGTGTAAGTCGTATGTTGACAATGCGCTTCTCGCGTTTCACTCGAGAACAATGTTCACATTTCATTTTGCAAGGACGACGAAATAGTCGATTGTTATGTCATAACTCTGCAGCCGTTCAATCCAGCCGGCGCATTGAATAGACCAAATAGCATCACTGTGAATTACCATAGAATACCGCCAGTACCGAAAGCTGTTTTATTTTTGTTATAGTTGAAAACCACTTCGAACCAGATAGCGTATCCAGAGTGTCATCGATTTTTGGCCGTGGATAGCTGTCTTTTTTCGTGATATCATTTAGCTTTCTGTAATCCAAACAGAATCGAGTACTTCCATTCTTCTTCTTACCAGTACAACTGGTGAACCCCATGGAGTCGTCGATGGTTCAATAACATCTTGCTTCTGTATATCGATCATCAGCTTAATGGCTTCATATCATTTGGCCAATAGAACTCAAGTGGTGCTTAACGTGTCTTTTCTTTTTGCTGTCCTGTAAGCATATTTGCCAATTCTTCCATCTATATATTTATTTTCACTCTAACATTTCTTGATCTTCCACTTTTCATCGACGAATGAATCAACTATGACAGTAACTTCCTGGCAATGACCAATCACAAATCCTTTCGTCACAACTGTAGATGTATTATTCGAATTTAATAATTGCACCAGTACCATTTCATTTCTTTAGGTTCCATTAACATTCTACCTAATATAATGTTTGATTCGTTATTTCTTTATCCACTACCAGTACCACATACATCTGTCCCAAAATCACCGCTTCTGATTTTGCTGGAACCTCTTGGCGTTGACATGCCAGTATTTATTTGATGCTTCCACTACGCTTGTAACCGATGTTCAACTGTAACTCGACATTTGCATAGCGTAGTATTCGTTGATTTAAATGAAACGTAAATTCATTATAAATCATAAAATCAACACCAATTATTACGTCATCGATGATGTCGGCCACAATGAATTCATGGTCCCACGTGCAATTTCCAATAGATACTCGTTTCTTTGTCTTACCCAGAATCTGTACATTCTTGCCCGTTGCCGTACGCAATTTTATTCTCAGTAAAGGATCAAACCTCTTCACCAAATCGCTCTTGATTATAGAATGTGATGCACTAGTAACCAGAGTTAACATGAACTGCATATTTTCCAGTTTTCCATCAATAGTCAAGCTGCTTGGCACACGCTGTAGTGGTGAATTGTGAATGGGGGCAACCCACGTTTGGTGTCAGATAATGCCCAGCTGAACTATCTCGATTTAGTTTAACGACACATCAATCTAGCGGCTTCATACTTTAAAGCACTACTAACTGTTTCGGCATATGTATTCCTTGGTGGCATGACAAGGGCATGCTTACTCTCCGGCTAAGAGTCTTCTCTATTTTTATTTTTTCGATGAATTGTTCTGAATAACCGGAGAATGCTAGATAACATAATCGCTGAATATCGGAAGCGAATTCTTAAAGGATCTTCCAGGTCATCTACATGTTTCTTCTTCTTCATGGCACCAGAAATTTCAATTCATTTAGCCCCAGCACTTTCTTGAAGTTTGTAGTTAATTGTCTTCCGGAATTCTCCAATGTCGTTTTCTTGGTTGGACGAAATCGAAATTCTCTAAAAACCCCTGCTTTTGCACCTGATGATTGATTTATCTATACCAAGAGCTTTTTAAGCTGGTCCACTTTTTGTTGTTCAATTTTCACCATCTTAACAGAATCCCACTTTTGACACCAATTGTTACCTTTTTATTTTGTGAACTTTTAATTCTATTCGAACTAACTCTGTTCAATCACTGGATTCTATCAGTAATAATTGCAACACGTATTTAGTACGAACTATGTCCAACAACAATTTATTTAATAAATACCTCTATTTACAATCACTCTTTAGTATTCTTGCAACTTTTCCTCTAATACTCTATCAATGTTTGCACTATCACTTTCGGAAACTAGCCCTATTTATACTGCAACACTCCAGAATATTCCTACATCGTAATCGAGTTTCTTCTTTTTCTTTCTCGTTGGCTTATTCTCTTTATCACCTATTCCTTTTTATTAACATTCGTATCAATGATACCAATAAACACCGATATTCGTTAAAATTTGTATTTCACAATTATAAGAAATATGTCGCGAGGGAAAATATGCATATGTCCATATTTTGGTTCTTAACATCCCTCCTTTCTCTCAGAAAGAAAAAATTATCAAATTGAAATAATAATAATTTTTTCTATCATGAGATAATAATTAAATATAATAAAAGCTTAGGGTGTGTGCGAATTCGCCTAAATTGATGTCTAAATTGTGACTTTTGAATAGAAACAATTTACGAAATTTTCAGGCATCCTTTTCATACCTAAATACTACCTGTGGAAAACTTAAAACTGTATTGCCACCGAACAACGAAGTTCGATAAATATAATTTTTCGTTTTCAAACAGAACAAAATAAATATTTAAGAAATATAGAAAATGGCAAAGCCATATTCTTCATTTTTAAACACGAACATTTTCAAATATCTGTTTTTTTGCTTGTTTCTCAATTTAAAAAATATAAAATTAGTCAAACTCGCAAACACTCCCTTAAAACAATAATAATAATAGTAATAATAACTGTTTCTAGTGAATTTTTACATTAATATTTGTATTATTTGTTTGCTCGCCTCAATGATGGTTGTCTTTTGATTGATGTGTTCTTCCTGTTGGTTGTACGTAAACTCTCCTCGATATTTTTGTGTATTTTTTAACGTGTTGACTTTAACTTGCAGGAAACGCATGATGAAATTAGTTGCTTCTACTTCACTATAGTTTGATTATAATTTGACTATAGTACACAGATTAAATCGATTTTTGCATCATTTTGACTTTTTTATTTGAAGTTTGGTGTAGTTCGCCCTTAGATTTATTGATGCGATTTTCGGGATGGTTATTTAATGGTTTTCAATAGTTTATTTTATGTGAACTTTGATCTTGATTTGTTGCTGTCTGCATATCTCGTGCTGATCTTGATGACCAACAGTTTGCAGTGTGGGTTTTGTGTATGCCACACTGCCAAGTAATATCGTTAATGCAATATTCTGCAGTTCAGAATCTAAATGTTTAACAACTGGATCTACAATGGATACTTTCTAGATTACCATTTTTGTCTTATTTTTAGTTTATGTATTGTAACTAACCAGATGCGATTGTTCGGTGAGGAGTATTAGTTGATTAGCCCAGCTCGTCTTATAGAGTTGCATCAGATACCCAGGTATTGTAGGGAGCAAGTTTTGTTGTATTTTAGAAGCTTTATCGTTTTTCTCTCTTTGCTACGTTGCGATTTCCGAAGCGTTGACAGCTATAAATTCTATGCACAGTAGATCCATAAAACACACACCTGTTGAGCCTTTGGAAGCAACAAATGGTTTCTTTTGATTTTTGCTTACACTCATGCTAGTTTTTACCGCTTGATCACTCTGTGTCTGCATTGCATGCTCAATGTTCTTGAGCTTTCGGCATCGCCTTTCCAAAAATGCAGCCAATTGATCCCAAGAAGGCAGTTCGCTGATCGATGTACTCTCCTCCCATTTAGCCTGTGTAGATTTGCCAAATTTTTGGATCACCAATTGTGCGATGATAGAATCAATAATTTGCCTAATGGATGCGAGCGACTGCAATGCACGAATGTGTGCTGTCATCTTGTCTGTCAGCTGTCGCAGTTGTATAACGTTTGAATCTGCCTTGTCCAGCCCGAATATCTCACTGACGTGTGCCTGAAATATAAGACGTTTATTGTTAAACCGATTGTGCAAAAGTTCTAACGCATTTCTGTAGTTATCATCGTTTATCTCCAGCGAGAGTACGGTGTCAAGAACAGGGCCAATCAAGCAGGAACGCAGATGTTGCAGTTTGTCACTGTTGGTGAGATCGCTGTTCTTGTCGATGATTAAGGTGAACATTGAATAAAAATTTGTCTACTCAGTATATGCGCCACTGATTTACGGCAGCGTCAGCAGCGGCAAGCATGAGTTATTAGTGTTTACAATGATTGATTGAACCTCAGTGGACGTGGAGCAATGTTGCGAGCCACAGCGTTTTCCAATCTCGCATTGCATGATAGCTCTAAGGTTAGTTAAAGCATCATCGAATTTGCCAGGCAGCTCACTTGCGACAGAATCAAAATACAGTTCCTCCAAACTTGTGTGGGCGGCTGTGAAACTGGTTTTTAATTCACCTAACGATTCCAATATTGCGGCAAGGCTATACTCGTCCATGACATGCAACTTCTCGGAATATATTCCGTTGACTAAACGATAGGGTCTACTGAATACGGCCTTTGCTTTTAGCCTCAGAAATTCGGCACGACTCGACTTCTCCTGGCATAATTAAATCGTTAATATTAGCCACATGTGTGACGAAGTTATATCAGTAAATCGCTGGCAACTGTACGACGATAAAAAATTCGTATGGCAAATTGTTTGCAAATCTTGCTTGCGCAAAGAAAACTCCCGAATAAAAATATCCGTTATGATAACGTCTTTAAATTATTGAAAAAATACGTGATATTATCACGTCGTGGTCACCAAATGCTGAAGTGTTAAGCTTTTTTAGCAGCGATAGAAAATAATAAAAATTGTACAAGTACAAACGAAATCTTACTTTATTGCTTGACTGTTTTACGACGACTGACTAACATTAGAAATAACTTCAACAAAATATGTATCATATGAACTATTTTATGTATTCAAAAAGTTATCGGTTGTATCGGTTATCGGCTGCTACGCCGAACAGTAATATTTGATGGTAATATTTGTTGGTGTTATGACTTTCGGAGTCGATTTGAATTATTTGTCAACAACTGGCCGGCAACACTCCGGAATCTTCCCTTATCGTAGTCGAATTTCATCTCTTTCCTGCCTGTTGGTTTGTTTTGGTTATCGCCTATTTCTCTTTGTTGACATTCGTTTCGATGCTGCCAAAATTCGTGCCATTCACAATTAGTGATTAACCAAACATCGATACTCGTTATAATATATAGAATTATGTTTTTGTATTTGTTGCAGTAGTATTGATTTTGTTTGGTCTGGAAATTTAAAGCACGCGTGCATATTTGGTATTATCTTAATGTAGGGTGTTTTTTACTCTTTGAATTGGGTGTACGAATTAGTAACCGGACCTTTTTAGTGCTCAAAAGTCATTTATTTTTAAAAATTCTGTAAAAAACAAGTCATTGAAAGTATTGCCACCAGAAACTATGATATTTCCCCATCTTTCTGGCAATTTATGGATGACATCCCAAAAGAACGTCACCGGCTTGGAGGCCAAACACAAATCGAGCCAGTTTTTTATTCCGGCGACTGTAGTGAAGCGTGTTCCATTAAGGGCGTCCTGAGGGTGGGGTAAAACTTCCCATCCGCATTAGTAAGATTGTTTTTGACCGAAATAGCAATGGGTGGCCGTGGGTTGTCATGGTGAAAAATTATCGACTCGTGTCTGGTCGCATATTCCGGCCGTTTCTGGATCATTGCTCTCTTCAACCGCATCAATTGTTGTCGGTAGAGTTCTCCCGTAATGGTTCAACCAGGTCTTGGTCGAGCAATGTCACCAAATTCTCGTCTTCAAACGTTTTCGGCTGTCCAGAGCGTTCTTTGTCTTTGATATCAAAATCACAGCGCAAACCACTCCTTACACTGTGTATTGGATAGAGAATTGTCGCCATACAATTCCACAGCCAAACGATGAATTTTAGCTGCACTTTTCTTTGCAAAAAGTAACTTAACAAAACTTCCCGAAAATGCTGTTTTTTCCTCCAATTCTTAAAATTTTCTATCGCTAAAGAAAATATGTTGCGCACAAACAAATTGGAAACTTTTGACTGATTTTGACAGAAAGTGAATAGATATTTAAAATCACATTTCGAACAATGATGTACGACATCGCTCTTACGCGTGGCGCTATGTAACGTAGGCCGGTTACTGATTCACACACCCAATACTTTTCACCCTTTCGTCCGATTTGAATAGTAGTTCCTACTGGACTGTTTAAATTTACTGTTTCGTAGAGCCTAGTCCGAATAGGACTAAATTTGTATTTGCTCGTTTGATTCTTTAAGAGATGCCCTTGTCATACTGTTTTTTGGAGGTTTCCTTTTCTTTTTCGTGATTTTCCTCTACTTGTTCAAGAGACCTATGTAGTTGGTATTTTGATATTTTGTTTTGGTCCTCTGCGTTGTTTAGCGGTATTCTTTTGGTTTTAAAATTTGTTCTCATATCGGCATTAAAGCCATATAGTATACTGAAAGGTGTTGATTTTGTTGTAGTATGTACTGTATTGTTGTGAACATTCATTTATGATGCTAACGACTGGTCCCAATTTGAGCCAACATCTTTCATAAAACTTCTAAGATATTCTGCCAGAGGGCTATGGCTTCTTTCTAGTGAACCGTTTACTTGTGGATGATACGGTGTTATATAGTAATTTTTTAACATCTAACATCTTGCATGTGTCTGAAAATAATTTTACGTACCATTATCAGTAACTAAACTTTACGGCATGTTGTAGCGTGCAATGACCTCCTGTAGAAGGCTCTTGCTATTGTGCTAGACTCTACATCAGGAATAACTACAAAAATAAAGAACTAAAGAAATAAAGAAGAATCATATTGAAAAGTAAGAATGTACTTATTTTCCGATGTGATTTCTAGAAGAATACCATCATGTCCATATAAACCTTTTTGAATGGTCTTGAAGGTGGAAATGCGCCACAAAACCATGCCAATATTTATGCACTCACCAAAAAATTAGGAAAAATGGAAGAAATGTGTAACAAACTTTGAAAGAAAATAACCGTATTAAGATCTGAAAATACAGAGCTTAAATCCGACCAAATAAACCGTTTGTAAATGAAAAATAGAGCCCAATATTTAACAGATGAGGAAGAATTGGCTCGAGCAACCGACTGAATCTTAAAGAAAAGACCAACAAGGAAGAGAAGGTAGAGTTCTCGCCACGACTTCAAAAACAAATGACAAATCCTGCGATTTCTAAATCAAATGAAAAAAATACTCGTACTTCACCGATTATGGTTTCTGGAGATTTTAATTACCAACAGTTATATGCAATAGTAAAAGTTGAATCAAAGAAAAATTTATCTATAAAACTTTTGAATAATTGCATAAAGTCAGCACATTTTCCATTGAAGATTATATAAAAATATTCAAGATCTTTTCCACCAAAAACATATCCTGATATAATTTTGAAGACAAACAAGCACGACCAATAAAAGTTGTCGTAAAGAGATTACATCAATTATGCGAACGTAAATTAATAGTCGAAGACCTTAATATGCAAGGATTTAACGCACTTAGTACTATTAATAAATCGAAATGGAAACAAAAGAACCTATGGATATGATTTTAATAACATTCGACACGATGGAAGATGTAAAAAAGACTTATGCGACTAAAACTATTTTAAATTCTATTGTCACAATTAAAAAAAAGCCAGTAAAATCATCAAAGCTAATACCACAATTTAAACTATGCCAGTCGCACGGCCATACACAGAATTATTGTGGTAAACAGCCAAGATGTGTCAAATGTGCAGTAAAGCACAGAACCATTGAATGTAATAAACCAATATATGAGCAACCAAAATGTTGCAACTGTGGAGAAGCCCATTCCGCTAGCTGCAGAGGGTGTATTGTGGCAACAGTATTGCAAAAGATTCGCAGTCCGGATGAAACAGTACATCAAACGTAAAAAAGACTTCAGTTAACACTCAATAAAAAAAATAAAATAAATATGTGGTACTTAAAGCCCCAAAGGGCTCATTGGCCGAGCTTCTATTACATTAATGTTGTGCGTCTTAAATTTTGGACAGTACTAGAAGGGACCTACTCCTATTTTAGCCGGTTCCGAACGGCAGAACACTTGTGACATCACTTTTTCTGAGCTTTGTCGTCACAGACTTCTTTTAGAAGCTTTTTCATGGCAAGTTGTTACTGTCGGAAGAATTGCCAATTGCTTGCCGAAAACTGCGTAACAAGTGGCATCAAAATCGAGCACCAGTCGAAAAAACATTGCTAAACAAAACCGCAAAATGCCTTAATCTAAAAATAAAGATATGTAAAAATGAAAACCATTCACGCAACCTGCAATCATTATCTAATGCTTGGCGTATGGACTACTCGCTATAGAAGTGTATCAAATGCCTAAAAAGGCCTCAAGTTCAATGTGCCACTCTCAAAGCAAAAGATGGAAAATGGGCTAAAAAAATAAATAAAAAAGCAGAGGTGCATACAGATTACTTAGCGAATGTAACCATATGAAACATAATCGGTAAACCAGAATAAAATCGACTGCCAGGAATTCGAAGAAATACCACGGGTTACATGCACTGAAATAGAAAAAGAAATCGATCAGCTTAAAAATAAAAAGTCATCAGGATTTGATCTAATCACTGCTGAGATACCTAAACACATACCACCTAAAAGCATATATATATATATATATATATATATATATATATATATATATATATATATATATATATATAATATATATATATATATATATATATAATATATATATATATATATATATATATATATATATTCGGCTTTTTTCTAATATTCTGCCAAAACCGAAACCGAAACTGAGCTCTAAATGAAAACGAAATTTAAATAGTACATTGAATTTTTTATTGCTAGTGCAAACGAAAACAAAACATATTAAATGTATATTAAAATTCATTAATTCAAGTAAAAAACAATAAATTTATAATTAAGTAACATTTATATATAAATATGTATATAGTACATAAAATGAAAAAAACAAATATGCCTCGGATAAGGACTACCGCTTTTGTTGATGACCCCCGCAAACGAAAAAAGGACCACGATTTACGGATATGCACCTGGAATGTCCGATCCCTTTATAGGGAGGGTGCCTCTATCCAGCTGGTTGATGTCCTCGAAAAATACAGAGCTGACATCACCGCTCTCCAGGAAATGCGATGGACAAGACAGGGCTGCTCCAAAAGAGCGTCCTGTGACATCTACTACAGTTGCCATGCTGAAAGGCACGAATTAGGATGTGGATTTTTGGTCAGCAAGAGACTACGACATCTTGTCTCACAGTTCACGCCTGTGAACGAACGGCTGGCCACAATCCGCATCAAGGGAACATTTTTCAACATCAGCCTTATATGTGCCCACGCTCCGACGGATGAGAAGGACAATGTGACCAAGGAGAGTTATTTCAGCGCCTCGAAGAAGCTTATGACCGCTGCCCCCGCCACGATATCAAAATCGTGCTTGGCGACTTTAATGCCAGGGTGGGCAAGGAAGGTACCTTTGGTCCAACTGTCGGAAAATTCAGCCTCCACCAGAACACCTCCGATAACGGAATGAGGCTGATCGACTTCGCCGCAGCACGAAACATGGTAATTGGTGGTACCAGATTCCAGCATCTCGACATCCACAAAGCGACATGGCTGTCTCCAGATCAACGTACAAGAAACCAAATTGATCATGTGGTGATTGACGGAAGGCATGCTTCCAGTGGGATGGACGTGAAATCGATCCGTGGTGCCAACATCGACTCGGATCACTACCTTGTTGCAGCTAAGGTGCGCACACGCCTATGTGTCGCAAATAACAAGAGGAGTCCCACACAGAGAAAGCTCGACATCAGTAAGCTGCGATCACCAGAGACAGCAGATGCATTTTCCACTCGACTATCGGATCTGCTTATGCAGAACACTCTCCCACTTGATGATACATGCGCACGGTGGACACATATATCCCACTCCATGACTACTGCTGCCGAGGAGGTAATCGGTTACTACCGGCCTCTGAGGAATGAGTGGTATGATCAGGAGTGTCGCGACGCTACCGCAGAGAAAGACGCCGCCTACAGAAAAACCCTGCGTGCAGGCGTAACGCGAGCTGTTAAGGAGCGGTATAGAGAGAAAAGGAGTGCAGAGAGACGTCTTTTCAGGCGCAAGAAGAGGGAGTTGGAAAGACGCGAGTGTGAGGAGATAGAGATGTGTACCGACAAGAATGAGACTCGAAAATTCTTTGAAAAGATCAAGCGCCTGAGTGGAGGTTTAAATCCCGGAGCCTCTTCTTGTCGTGATGGAAATGGAAATCTGGTTACGGATGTCCAGAGTGTACTGAGCCTATGGAGGGAACACTTCTCCACGTTACTGAATGGCGATGCTACGAACAATTCTGCCAGTGGAGGAGAATGCCCGATAACCCCAATTACAGATGATGGTGTTGATGTTCCACCACCCGACTATGACGAGGTTGAAACGGCCATTTTAAGGCTGAAGAACAACAAAGCTGCAGGTGCTGATGGCCTGCCTGCCGAGTTGTTTAAGACCGGAGGCGATGAGCTGCTCACCCGCATGCACCAGCTCATAAGCAGAATATGGTCGGATGAAAGCATGCCTGATGATTGGAGGCTCAGTGTTCTCTGTCCTGTACATAAAAAAGGAGACCCCACAATTTGCGCCAACTACCGTGGAATAAGTCTCCTGAGCATCGCGTACAAGGTTCTATCGAGCATACTGTGTGAAAGGTTGAAGCCTATGCTCAGCAACCTTATTGGACCTTATCAGTGTGGCTTCAGACCTGGTAAATCCACCATCGACCAGATTTTCACACTGCGCCAAATCCTGGAGAAGACTTAAGAAAAACAGATCGACACACACCACCTATTTGTTGATTATAAAGCCGCTTTCGATAGTTCGGTAAGGGATTACCTCTACGCAACAATGTCTGAGTTCGGTATTCCTGCAAAGCTCAATCGACTTTGTAGAATGACACTACATAACTCCCGATGTGCATTGAAAATTGGGAAGGACCTTTCCGCACCGTTTAATACTGAACGGGGTTTCAGACAAGATTATTCGTTATCGTGCTACTGATCTACGACATAATGGCACTATCTTCAACAAAAGTGTCATGTTTCTGGCGTATGCCGACGATATTGACATAATCGGCATGAACACGCGAGCGGTCAGTGCAGCATTCTCAGAGTTGGAAAGAGAGTCGCGTCGGATGGGTCTCACGGTGAACGAGGGCAAGACGAAGTATCTAGTGTCAACAAACAAAGAGTCCCGGCGTCTTGGACAGCACGTCACTGTTGACAACTACGCTTTTGAAGTAGTAAGGGACTTTGTCTATCTTGGAACCAGCATTAACAGCAGTAATGACGTCAGCTTGGAGATCATGCGTAGGATAACTCTTGCTAACAGGTGTTACTTTGGGCTGAGTAAGCAATTGAGAAGTCGAGCCCTCTCTCGAAGAACGAAAACTACACTCTACAAGTCTCTCATCATGCCTGTCCTAACATATGGCGCTGAAGCCTGGACAATTTCCACCGTGGATGAGCGAATGCTTGGAGTTTTCGAGAGAAAAGTCCTACGCAAGATCTTTGAACCTATTTGCGTTGGTGGCGAGTACCGAATAAGGTACAACCATGAGCTGTACGAGCTGTATGCCGATATTGACATAGTAAAGCGCATCAAAATCCAGCGGCTGCGCTGGCTAGGTCATGTCGAGCGAATGGAAGAACACGCTCCAGCTAAGAAGGTGTTATATTCGGAACCCGCTGGAGGACGACGCAAAAGAGGAAGACCAAACCTCCGGTGGAAAGACCAAGTACTGGAGAACCTGACGGCGCTTGGAATTTCTAACTAGCGCCAGCTAGCGAAGAACAGAGATGGCTGGCGAAGCATGTTATTTTCGGCCTAAATCGATATTCGGTTGGCCACATAAGTAAGTAAGTAAGTATATAAGAGATCAATTTTTGAAAATCACATTGTTAGTTACATTTAATTTTTTTTTTAAATAACGGGGTAAGGACTTTTTATTAAACTCAAAAAAAAAACTCTTCGTTCATTTACCCTTCTTAATATATATTTAATAACTTTATATTATAATTTAAAAATAAAAGCTTGTCGACATTTTCCCCATGTAAATTAGATCGTCTGTCGCAGTATATTTGTCCTGCTGCACTAAAAAGTTGCTCACTTGCAACACTTGTAGGAGGAGCTGACAGATATCGTACTGAAAATTTTTTTAAAAATGAATAAGAGCTGCGGTGCCAATACTCATAAATATTACAATCTCTTGAAATAAGTGGTTCGCTTAGATACGACTGGAGTTGGTCTCGCAGCGATGGTTCTCTAAAAGAAGAGGTCGTTTCTGGTGATGCTACATCGGAATCATGTGACTCCCAGAGTGAATTACTTATATTCGAGAAAGAAGGTGTAGGCTGTGGAAATATTTCCTTGCCGTGATTAAACTCCATCAATTTTTCCACTTCTTTTTTAATTAATTTCTCACAGTGTTGAATTTCTTCATTTGAAAAATATTTACTTTTAAAGCGTGGATCAAGGAAAGTCGAAATTAAAATTTCAGAACGTGTGTTGATGTATTCAAATCGTTTATTTATAGAATTGTTCAGTCCCTCTTTCAACAATTTAATTTGATGCGAGTCATCTGAAGTTACCACAAGTTTGTTTCGTAGCATTGTTATTAATGGTATTATTATTGAAATAGACGAAGAATCTCCACAAAGATTCAATGTAGCTTGATAGAAGACTTTCAATACATTTATTATATTTCTAATAAATTGCCATTCTTTTGCCGTTGGAGCTTCAATCGAACCTCATTCAGACATGTACAAGTTAATAGCAGATTTTTGTTCAAGCAACCTCTCTAGCATCAAGTAAGTGCTATTCCATCTTGTGGATATGTCTTGTATAAGAGCATGTTTTGGTACATCTAAAATGGCTTGATAATCATTCAGATGCCTGACGGCCTGCTCACTTTTTTTAAAATGTCCGACTACTTTTCGACATTTTTTAACAATCACTTCAATTTGAACATCTTTAAAAATTGAGTCATTAATGCAGAGCTGCAGTGTATGAGCTACACAGCCTACCGATGCGAACCCTCCAAAACGCATTGCCGCACCCATATTTGCAGCATTATCTCTAATCGATAAATGGATTCTGTTTTCAATTTTATATTCTTCAATTAGCCCAGTTAGTTTATTTGAAATATATTCACCCGTATGATCATCGTCAAGCTGCATAGCAGCTAATATTACCTTAAGTCTATATGGTCCATCGACAAAATGGGCAGTAAAGCTTAAAAGTGAACAGGTTTTCGACGGATTACTCCAAATATCGGTAGTAAAACTTATCTATTCAGCTTTAGAAACTATACCGATTACTTTGGCTTTGACCTTTTCATACGTAGCTGGCATCAAAGTAGTTCTAAAATACTTTTCACTTTTTTGCCGATACTTGCATGGGACGTCTGGATTACCAATATGAAGCCTTTTAAAAGCGCTACCCTCTACTATATTGTACGGCAGCATATCCACAAGTATGAGATGCATTATCGACTTGTCGATCTGAAGCGTGATTGTATGATCATCCGGCCAAAATTGTACTTGCTTGCGGGCCAACGTTTCAGACAATGTTAGTTGCACTTCTCTATTTTGTACCGTCTTTTCTGCTACCAATTGCTGCTGTCTAGCTCCCTCTGTTTTCTCCTGAGATTTCTTGTACGCCTCCCACTCCACCGGATGACATTTTTCCAAATGTTTTTTTAAGCCTGCAACAGTTTGGCGTTTTGGCAGCTTATGGCCAAGCGACAACACTTTATTGCATGTAATGCAGACCACTGTGCCTGTATTTTTATTGAAATACTCCCAAATTACATTCACCTCTGGCATTTTAGAACAACTAAAACAATTTAATTACATTATTATTATTTAGATTACTTAAAGAATTGTTTTCAATTTATCAAAAAAAATCTCGACAGCGACTAACAAATCATCCGGGCAGCAATATAAAGTAATTATTAAATTTATATTTATCAAAAACGGTGAGCTGCTTTTTTGGCGCAAAGTGAATTTGTTTTCATTTTTCCATGTGTCAGTACAGGGATGCACAATTCATTGAATTGTCAGTACAGGGATGCACAATTTATTGAATTGTCAGTACAGGGATGTACAATCCATTGAATTTGAATTTTTGGGGTAATATTGGGGTATTATTTATCGGTTTCGGTTTCGGCCGAGGTGCCATTTTTTTCGCCGAAACCGAAACTCGGCCGAAACCGAATATTCGGTCGGACACTAATATATAGATATATATATATATATATATATATATATATATATATATATATATATATATATATACATATATATATATATATATATATATATATATATATATATATATATATATATATATATATTACAGTCGAACTTCTCTATAGTGAACTTCTAAACAATGAAGCTCTCCCTATTATGAATTGATTTCAAACACACACCTTTTCGTTCCAATTTCATTGTATTTTGATCTCCTTATAATGAATTTCCATACAATGAAGCAATTTTGCAGGTGTAAATTTGACTCACATGCGTTTTTGTCTCCATATAATGAATTTTTCAAACAATGTTCTGGAAACTCGTGGAGTTCCGGCAGGTACATATTTATTTATTAGTTTTGTGTGCATACATACATATTTTAATCCTAATGCCAAATAAATGTGTGATGTACATTAATTTTATATTTATTGAGTCAGATAACGATGAAGAAGACCCGGCCGGTGAAGAATTGGCTGACGTCAATAAGACGATACCTACATTGGAGCACGTTTCTTCATCAATTGATGTACTTCGAACTTTTGTGGAGATGAGGAGTAACGTGCCGACTAATGTATTTAAATCTCTTAATGTATTAGAAGGTTTTGTTAAGGAAGAGAAATGGAAGAGTGTAATCCAAACTAAAATACCTGATTATTTTAAATAAAAATGGAAAAAAATATAATTTTTATATAATGGTTTTGTTATTTGGTATTAGAAGGTTTTGTTGTGGAAGAAAAATGGAAAAGTGTATTCCAAACTAATATGCCTAATTATTTTAAATAAAAAGTGGGGGAAAAATATAATTTCTGTATAATGAAGTTTCTATATAATGAAGTGATTTTCTGGTCCCGTCAAGATTCATTATAGGGAAGTTCGACTGTATATATATATGTATATATTATATATATATATGTATATATATTATATATATATATATATATATATATATATATGTATATATATTATATATATATATATATATATATATATATATATATATATATTTATGTATATATTATATATATATGTATATATATATATATATATATATATATATATATATATATATATATATGTACATATATATATATATATATATATTCAGCATATATATATATATGCTGAAAAAATTTCGTCTTTCGTTAATTTCGGCTTATGAAAGCTTGTTGAAAATTTCCCTTAATTAACCAAATGCTGCGCTCTCTGTGTTAAGCGTTTTAACAAAATTTTTAATTAAGTCTAGTTTGGTATGAAGGGGTGGGAGTAAAATATTTTCCTTTTCTACAATAGGATTACGCTTAATATATGCTTCGCCGCTCACGGAATTTGTTCTCTTTCGCCATTCCTTTTGATGGCAGTGCAAGGAGTCAGCAAAAGCAAAGAAAAGCAAAAATGTTAAATTAAAGTTAAGAACAAATTTCCCATTGCATTTTTTATATTCAATGCACTCCGGTAATGTGGCCATTGTTGCATACCTCTCCTTGGAGTTGACATATACGTATATATATATATATATATATATATATATATATATATATATATATATATATATACACATATATATATATGTATATATATATATATATATATATATATATATATATGTTATATATATGTATATATATATATATATATATATATATATATATATATATATATACAGTGGCTCCCAGCTTATTTCGTACAGTGACAGTTTAAAAATTGCTGCAGTCGTAATTCCTAATATAGCAAAAATTTGAACAAAATATAAATGCCATTTTTGAAAGGAAGGTTTGTTTTTTATTTTCCAAAATTTACTTTTTCAAAATTTTAGTTTTTGACACTATAAAAAAATAAAATAAGAAAAAAATAGGAAAATTCATGTCACAGCTTATTTCGTACAGTCTCTTTAAGTTCAAACTAAAAACAAAGTAAGTTGATTTTAATATTTAGTATGACATCCCTTAGCGTTAATGACAGCCTGGAGTCTACTTGGCATTGAATCCACCAATTTTTGAGTGATGTCTGGTGTGATTTTTTTCCATTCCTCCATCAGTACCTTCTTTAGGTCTTGCTTATTAGAAATCTCGTGTGTTCTTATTTTATTGTCCAAAATAGACTAAAGATTTTCAATCACATTCATGTCAGGTGACTGTGGTGGTGGAGACATCAAGTGTGAGCAGTTCAAATAAGCCAAGATTGCACAATCCCAGATTTATGTTTTGGGTCATTATCTTGGTAATACCGAAATTCTTCCCGCAAACCCAGTTTGTCTGCACTTTGAAGTAAATTGTTTTTCAGAATCTCGAGGTACTTCATTTTGTCCATTGTTCCCTCAATAAAAACCAATTCACCCACTCCGGCTGCTGACATACAGGCCCAAACCATCACGCTACCGCCACCATGCTTCACTGTGGGCTTAAGGTTCTCCTTGTTTAGCTCGGTATTAGCTTTACGCCAAACATATGACATTCCGTCCGAACCAAAAATATTAAACTTAGACTCATCCGCGAAAATAACGGTATTCCAGAACGCAGGAGTATTAATAATATGCTCTTTGGCGAAGTCAAGTCGGCGTTGTATATTCATTTTCGAAATGAATGGTTTCTTTCGGGCTACTCGACCGTTCAAGTCATGATTGCGCAGCACACGTCGGACAGTTTCAGCACTGGATGATTTTCCTATTTCACGCTGAACCTCTGCAGCCAACTTCGGAGCGGATAACTTTGGATTTTTCTTAATTTTTCGTACAATATAACGCTCATCTGATGCGTTGAAAATCTTATTAGGTGCTTCTCTGCCCTTGTTCTCCAACCGATTTTCGCGAACGAAGCGTTGAATGATGTATTGGACAGTTGAGGCACTTAAATTTGTCATTTCAGCAATTTTTCGCACACTCTGACCTTTCCTAAAATGGTTAATTACCAGTTTACGCTGTTCCATCGTTGTACGATGACCCATAAAGCTAAATGTTTAATTTACAGCACTTTAACTATTTAAAATAATAATAATAAAAATTGTTATAATAGTTAAAAAGGTCCAAAAACTCATACAATTCAAAAAAACTTTGTAACTGCGCGGCAGAATGAAACTTACTTACATTGAAGTTTGTGTACGAAATAAGATGTGAGCTGAAAATCAGCTGATCAATAGTTTTTCTCTCTTGCATAACAAAAAGAAAATTTTTTGGGGTTCCCCGTTTTCTTATTAGGTTTATTAAACACATACACAGACATCTACATTCAAAACTTATCGATAAGTTTTTTAGTTTCGATGTTACAGCCATGTACATAAAAATATATACACTGCACGAAATAAGCTGTGAGCCACTGTATATTGTTAATTATTTTGCAGAATAGGAACTAACTATCGAGTAAAGTGTACAAAAACATGTAAACGAAAGCAAGTGTGCACGAGGACTAAACAGACTTTATTCTTTATCAAACGATGAAAGACTACTAACTACGATCAAAGCATCTTGTAATAAGAATAAGCATTACACACGGCAACATACCGCCGGCCTTGAACTAAGTGTATACAGAGTTCAACATTAATTGATCTGGATATAGATATACGTTATCATATTTAATGAATACAAGATGCAAATATGAATACAAAGATTTAGATATGAATAGACATGTATCGATATGAATACAGGTATACAATAGATATGAATACAGATATACAATAGATATGAATACAGATACAGATGTGAATACATATAGAGATATGAACTCAGAATGAACCCAGTATAGTCTTAAATCGAATGCATTTCGTCCTTCGTGGGAAGACGACAAAGTTTCACGACAGGGTGTAGACATTCGCCGGCTGCTGTCTTCAAGAGAGCCACACGAACTGGGCCATCAAGGCCGGGGTTACATCTTTGAACCTTAGCCATTTTCCACTTAGTAGGAGGTACCCGTTCATCAGCGATAATCACGATATCTTTGGGTTGCAGGTTAGGTGACGGTCGAATCCATTTGGAACGCTTCTGCAGGCTGGTGATATATTCATTACGCCAACGACGCCAAAAATGCTGCCTCATTGCAGAGATGATCTGCCAACGTGCATGCAGCGACCCCTTAAATTCATCACTATTAGAATCAGGAAGCGACTTCAACGGTTCTCCTATTAGGAAGTGTCCAGGAGTCAACGCTTCCAAGTCACTTACATCTATTCAGTGTGTGCATAGAGGGCGAGAGTTGACACACGCCTCTATTTCTGTCAAAAGCGTGCTAAACTCCTCGTACGTTAACAAAGCATCGCCGAGCGCTCGTTTAAGGTGGTATTTGATTCGTTTAATGCCAACCTCCCAATATCCGCCCATGTGGGGTGCACTTGTAGGGTTGAAATGCCATGTGATTGAGGAGTCCGCGAAGTATGTACGTATGCCCTCGTCGTTCATGCGATTATCGTACATCATGCGTAAGTCCTTCTCGGCATCAATGAAATTCGTTCCGTTGTCGGAATGTATGTGTTGACAGTGGCCTCGACGGCTGACAAATCGCTTCAATGCATTCAGAAACGCGGCTGATGACAAATCGCTTACTAACTCTAAGTGCATGGCACCCGTGGACATGCAGATAAATGACGCGATGCACCCCTTGATGGATTTTGCCCCTCTACCAGCTGAGAACTTGAAAGGGTAAGGACCAGCAAAATCGACTGCACTTCGCCAGAAACAACTTGAATAAGTTAAGCGGTTACGTGGCAAGTCTGCCATCACTTGCTGCAATGGCTGCCTATTCAACCGGACGCATTGTACACAGTTGCGGTAAACCTTTGGGTCTGCAGCGATACCCAAAAGCGGCGTTGCAACACCGTCTGCATCATCTGCGGACCACCGTGCAATGTAAACCTATGGATATCGGTAATTAGAAGTTTAGAAAGATGAGAATTCTTCGGTAGAATGATGCCGTGGCGCGCATCGGACGATATCGGTGCATGTTTCATTCGACCACCCACCCGTAGTATTCCGACTTCGTCCAGAAAAGGCTGCAACCTTAACAAGCTACTTCGTAGAGGTATAGGCTCATGCAATCTGCAATGAGATATCTCGTTAGAAAATGTGTCACGTTGTATATACCTGACTTATGCCAGCTCAGCTTCTGCGACGTCTCGGTAAAGCAACGGTCCATAGTGTTTTTCACTTTGTGTTTTAGCTCTAACGTTGTTAATGAATCGGAGCACATATGTTATCCGCTTTAGTCTGCAATATGACGAGTACTTTGTGAGCAGTCCCGAGAATTCGACCGGTTGTGCTAGATTGACTGTTGTTTCTCTCTTTCGAAGCTCTATATCTGTGTTATGGACAAACTCTCTACTCTGCTTCCAGTTATCTTCTGTGTCCAACAACCATCGTGGTCCAGACCACCATAAGCAATGTTGATGAAGAGATACAGGGTTGACGCCTCTAGATGCACAATCCGCAGGATTGCACTCAGAGCGCACATGGCCCCAGTGATCTGCCGATATGGTATCTTGGATGTAAGCTACACGGTTTGCAACGAATGCAGACCATCGACTAGGATGGCCCTGCAACCATGTCAGCGTAACCGTAGAGTCAGTCCAAGCATAGACTGGATAGATTTGATTCTGCATACTGGACATCACGTGGGTCGTGAGCTTTGCACCGAGCTGAGCAGCGCATAACTCTAGACGTGGAAGAGTTGTGACCTTGAGCGGTGAGACCTTAGCGAGTGCAGCGACCAAGGCAACAGTCGCTGTACTATCGGAATATAACGTACGAGCGTATAAAGCAGCGGCGTAGGCCTTCTCAGAAGCGTCCGTAAATAAGTGAAATTCTGTAGTTGTGGCGCTCGTTTCTGTACCTATCCAACGATTAATTTTGATTGCCGATAATTTCCCCAACTTATTTCGATGTAGGAGCCATCGATCCATGATGTCTTCTGGAACTGGATCGTCCCAGCCTACGTTAGCGCTCCAGACTTGTTGAAACAACATTTGGGCTTTGATAGTTCACGGCGCTAGTAAGCCAAGCGGGTCATACAAAGTGCTAACGTCTGCTAAAGATGCCATTTTGGATAGCAATTCGGGGATAGGTTTTAGATTTACCTTGAATGTTAGGAAATCGCTGTCTGTGTCCCAAAGGAGGTCCAACATATGCACTTGCTGATCGTTGGCTAAATAATATGAATCCTCTGGCGACGCGTGTGGCAAACTTTCGGATAGTGTTTTACAATTCGTGGCCCACTTTCGCAATTGAAAGCCACCGGAGTATAGCACCCCTGACACATCTCTTTGTAACAGCTGCAACTACCTTGCAGATGATGAGCCAGTGAGCAAGTCGTACATGTAGAAGTCGTTGAGTATGACCTTTGCGGCTGCGTTGTGAGTCGCACTGTTCTCTCTAGCGATTTGTTGAAGTGATCTGACGGCCAAGAATGATGCTGATGATACGCCGTATGTAACTCTTAAGAAGCGAAAATCTTGAAGTGGATCTGTCGGATGTTCGCGCCATACTATTCTCTGATAATCAGTGTGTTGATTGGCCACCGCGACCTGGCGATACATTTTTTCGACGTCCGCAGTCATAGCGAAGCGATGCGTTCTAAATCGTGTTAGTATGGTGAATAATTCCTGTTGCAGTTGAGGTCCAACCATCAGTGCATCGTTGAGCGAGTAACCCGTGGACGATTTCATCGATGCATTGAATACCACTCGTACCTTGGTGGTGCAACTAGACTCCTTAATAACAGCGTGGTGGCGCAAATAGCATGTTTTGATCGGGGCGCCGTAGACCGGCTCCATGTGACCCATCTGAAGCAATTCACGCATGAAGTTCGTATAATGTTGTCGCAGCGATTCGTCGTGTTCAAAGTGCCTCTCCATTCTTAGCAGAGAGCGTACCGCTGCATTTCTTGTTTCACCTAAGGGTACTGATTCTTTAAATGGTAGTTGCACGATAAAACGAACACCACGTGCATAAGTACTTTTGAAATGTTCTTCGCAATATGCCTCTTCAGCCGTGAGAAATTTACGTGACTTGACTTCTTCTAACTCCCAAAGTCTGCTGATAGCCCTTACTAAATCGACCACGCAATGAAAACTTTGTACCGTATCCACCGATCTTGAAATATCTGCGACCCTTCCAAGCAATACCCAGCCAAACACGCATTCCGGGTTCACCTATACGTACCTCGGTAAGGAGCATCTTGTCCATTTGATTCATGCCTAAGAGCAAGTCAATTGGACCTGGTGTAGACTACTGTGGATCGGCTAACGTAAGATTGCGTAAGTGTGGCCAATTCGCTTTTCGAATCGTTCTTGTAGGTAATTCATTCGTGATTTTCGATAAGATTAATTATAGAAACTTCTCCTCTGGCACGGCCAGAATGTGAACCGCCAATTCCGGTCACCGAGATCGCAGATGATCTGCGTGGCAACCTCAGGCGTTGAATGCACGATTCAGTGATGAAAGAAGCTTGCGAGCCATTGTCGAATAGTGCTCGGATGGTCTGCCACCTTCCAGTGCTGTCTTTAACTCTGATTAAGGCAGTAGCTAGGAGAATAGATTATCTATTTACAGGCTGGATTATACCTGTATGTACGGTAGAAACGTTGGATCTTGCAGCCAGATAGTCGGCATTTGATGATGTGCCTGCTGTAGCATTGCGGACTTCTGATGCGGTAGCGAAGCTGTTACAATGCAGACGAGTATGATGACGAGATCGACAGATGCGACACGATGAGGAACTACCACATTTGACTATATAATGGCCTTTGCTCAAACAATTCAAACAAGCACCCTTTTGCTTGATGACGTTCTTTCGCTTAACTGAAATTAGCTTCAAGAAATCTGGACACCCATAAATCTTATGGTCGCCACTGCACAACAAACATGACTTCCTACCAATCGTTTCTGTTGATGAATGTGTAGATGCGTCATTGACCGCGTGAAACGTTTGCGTTCTACACTTACATGACGTCCCAAACGAGTTTCTGTTGTTGCTGGTACTAACTGAGGAACCTACATCGAGCATTTCCAGTGAACGGCAACGTGTTTCCAAAAATTTATGAAGCTCTTCAAATGACGGCAAAACATCACTTAATAGTGACAATTCCCATTGCTTCCTAGTATCGAAGGCAATTTTCGAAACGACTATATGCACTAACCAATCATCCCAAAACTGTACTGGTCTACCAAGCGCATGTAACTCCCTTGTGTGCTGTAGTGCTGCGTCAATAACTTGTTTGATACAAATCGCGGTATCTTTGGCAGCCCTCGGTATATTAGTTAATGCCTGTATGTGGCGGTCTACAATAACACGTATCGCTGAATAGCGAGATTGAAGCAATGTCCAGGCTTCCATATAATTCGCATCAGAGATCATGAAATTGCTAATTACTTGCAATGCTTCGCCTCTTAAGCAACCTCGTAGATAATGCAACTTCTGAGCATTGGATAAGTTTGTATTGGCACATACCAGTGCCTGGAATGCGTCGTGAAAGCTTATCCATTCGATTGGATAACCAGAGAAAGTTGGGAGCTCCATTTTTGGTAACTTTATGTCGGCATTAATTGGTGTTGCAGTAGTAGCAGTCATGTCTATTTGAGCTACAGTCTTTAGTAAACGACTAAAATTTGCTTTGGCGGCCAGGTACCATTCCTCTGTTTGCACCCGAGCTTCTCCTTCCATCTCTATGGTCTCTGTACCACACGATATTTCAACTGCTTCTTGAGCTTTGGAAAAAAGTTCCCTTTGCTCATATAGTAGCCCCAAGTGAGCTTCAATTGTTTCTGAATCTTGTAATTGGTCTCCGTCTCGACTGGCTTGAAAATATCGTCGAATTTCCGCTCTAGCAGAATCTCTTACCTTGACATTATTTGTCGCCATTGTGTGTTACGTTATCTATCAATTGTTTGTCTATAGCTTCAAACAACAAATTATTTTCAATGTGTTCCCAATCATCAATGAAAACAGTTCTAAATATCAATTAACCTATCTCCTAATCGCTGTACTAATTTGAATTGATTGGTTTGCGTCTATGCTAAGTAATGAACACGCTATCGATTTGTAGGTTATAATTCTCGCGATTCAATGGAGTCTCACTTATAACTGCAATGAGATCCCGTTAACCGAATTCAATGTAAATTGCTTTAGAGATAAACTTAAGAATTGATGCGGTCTCTAAAGCGAATATGTACTTTTAATTATTATTAACACAATTAGAAACACTGATTTGCCTATTCGGCATCGAAGGACCAGAAATATGTTGATTATTTTGCTGAATAGGAACTAACTATCGAGTAAAGTGTACAAAAATATGTAAACGAAAGCAAGTGTGCACGAGAACTAAACAGACTTTATTCTTTATCAAACGATGAAAGACTACTAACTACGATCAATAAATCAATCTTGTAATAAAAATAAGCATTATACACGGCAACATATATATATATATATATATATATATATATATATATATATATATATATATATATATATATATATATATATATACATGCATATATATTTACATACATTTATATATATACACATATATATATGTATATATATATATATATATATATATATATATATATATATATATATATATATATATATATATATATATATATATATATATATATATATATATATATATATATATATATATATATATATATATAGTTGTACCTATATTGTTAAACTTAAATTGCTTGTTAATTGTTAATACTTAGTAGCAATAAAAAAAATTTGGCTACGCATACGTTTCCGTTTAACATACAGTGGCTCACAGCTTATTTCGTACAGTGTATATATTTTTATGTACATGGCTGTAACATCGAAACTAAAAAACTTATCAATAAGTTTTGAATGTAGATGTCTATGTATGTGTTTAGTAAACCTAATAAGAAAACGGGGAACCCCAAAAATTGTTCTTTTTGTCATGCAAGAGAGAAAAACTATTGATCAGCTGATTTTCAGCTCACATCTTATTTCGTACACAAACTTCAATGTAAGTAAGTTTCATTCTGCCGCGCAGTTACAAAGTTTTTTTGAATTGTATGAGTTTTTGGACCTTTTTAACTATTATAACAATTTTTATTATTATTATTTTAAATAGTTAAAGTGCTGTAAATTAAACATTTAGCGTTATGGGTCGTCGTACAACGATGGAACAGCGTAAACTGGTAATTAACCATTTTAGGAAAGGTCAGAGTGTGCGAAAAATTGCTGAAATGACAAATTTAAGTGCCTCAACTGTCCAATACATCATTCAACGCTTCGTTCGCGAAAATCGGTTGGAGAACAAGGGCAGAGAAGCACCTAATAAGATTTTCAACGCATCAGACGAGCGTTATATTGTACGAAAAATTAAGAAAAATCCAAAGTTATCCGCTCCGAAGTTGGCTGCAGAGGTTCAGCGTGAAATAGGAAAATCATCCAGTGCTGAAACTGTCCGACGTGTGCTGCGCAATCATGACTTGAACGGTCGAGTAGCCCGAAAGAAACCATTCATTTCGAAAATGAATATACAACGCCGACTTGACTTCGCCAAAGAGCATATTATTAATACTCCTGCGTTCTGGAATACCGTTATTTTCGCGGATGAGTCTAAGTTTAATATTTTTGGCTCGGACGGAATGTCATATGTTTGGCGTAAAGCGAATACCGAGCTAAACAAGGAGAACCTTAAGCCCACAGTGAAGCATGGTGGCGGTAGCGTGATGGTTTGGGCCTGTATGTCAGCAGCCGGAGTGGGTGAATTGGTTTTTATTGAGGGAACAATGGACAAAATGAAGTACCTCGAGATTCTGAAAAACAATTTACTTCAAAGTGCAGACAAACTGGGTTTGCGGGAAGAATTTCGGTATTACCAAGATAATGACCCAAAACATAAATCTGGGATTGTGCAATCTTGGCTTATTTGAACTGCTCACACTTGATGTCTCCACCACCACAGTCACCTGACATGAATGTGATTGAAAATATTTAGTCTATTTTGGACAATAAAATAAGAACACACAAGATTTCTAATAAGCAAGACCTAAAGAAGGTACTAATGGAGGAATGGAAAAAAATCACACCAGACATCACTCAAAAATTGGTGGATTCAATGCCAAGTAGACTCCAGGCTGTCATTAACGCTAAGGGATGTCATACTAAATATTAAAATCAACTTACTTTGTTTTTAGTTTGAACTTAAAGAGACTGTACGAAATAAGCTGTGACATGAATTTTCCTATTTTTTTCTTATTTTATTTTTTTATAGTGTCAAACACTAAAATTTTGAAAAAGTAAATTTTGGAAAATAAAAAACAAACCTTCCTTTCAAAAATGGCATTTATATTTTGTTCAAATTTTTGCTATATTAGGAATTACGACTGCAGCAATTTTTAAACTGTCACTGTACGAAATAAGCTGGGAGCCACTGTATATTGTCTTCTAAAGCTATAATAAGTTTTCAGTGCACCCTGATGTCCTCCTAAGGGTGAATCTTGAAATTTGAGCAGTACATTTTGGTTTTCAGTATTTTTTTCTATATCCAGATCTTGTTCGTCGGAATATCCTTCAGGTTTTTCGCTTTGAGCCTTATTCCTAGAACGAGTCTTAACCATAACTACTTCAGGTTCTGGGTGTGGTACTCTGCTGAATGTGTCTGCATTTAAATTTCTTTTACCTGGTTTATAAATTATTTCAAAATCAAATTCGTTTAGTTTATGCCTGAAACCTGAAAAAGGTGATGTGTGGTCTTTTAGGTTTGCAATTCCTCCTAGTGGCTGGTATCGGTTTAGATTTTCAATGGCTTACTGAGTAGGTAGGCTCTATAATTCTTCACAGCCCATATGATCCCCAGGAATTCCTTTTCAATAGTACCTTTTCTCAGTATCACTGAGTGCCCTGCTTGTAAAGGATATTGTCGAAGTCTATCTTCTCAAATTTCGCCTTCCGATAGAATTGCAACTACAGCCTCGTTGAAGGCATCTGTTATTAGCATAAAAGGTATAGAAAAACCTTGGTAAGCTAAAATTAGTGGAAAGGAAATTGCTTTTTTAAATCTTCAAAAGATTCCGACATTTTGGTGCCATTCCAATTTCGTGTCTTTTCTAAGAAGTTTGTTTATTGGCAGTGCCATACCTGCCATATTTTTAACACATTTTCGGTAATAATAGTATGCAACTTATCAACAGTCTATACGTTATTTATATAATTTATATAATCCCTGGCAAGCTCAAACAAGGAAAAAGAGAGCACTCTGTAGGAACTTTAGAAAGGGGCATTTGTGTTGCAATTAAATGACTCGAGGAGAGTTCCCACCCAGAAAGGGAGGAGTTATTAATTCAAGAAACAACGCTACAATGAACCACAACCAATGAGCAATAGACGCTGTGCTTTCAGCTTTTACAATGTTACAAGCGAATAAGCAGAAGCAAAGAACAAGTAAAATACGATTAAGCAGACACAAAGGCAGTTTAAGTAGCATTATAGTATAGTTTCAGTTCGATCATCAAACAGTTCAGTTCAGTAATAAATTATGGCGCAAACACATCATTTTACCTTCATACTTTATTAATAAATAAATCAACAACACTGGAATTCAAAACCACTACTTGACAGAAAAAGCAACTTCGGCATTTGATACTCAAGCGAATGTAAAATTTTCCGTTGAATCCAAATATGATAGTGCCAAATCGACTGAGAAGTGGAAATTCACCTTTTCTTTTTTAATTTTTTAACGACATATAAAACAGCCTGTTGTAGAATGAACGTCCGTCTTTCTGAATCATAATCGGAAGAAAAATGACAATGTTAAAAGAGATATAGTCTAAAAGCCTATATTATTTCTTTTATTGATTTCTTAAATTTGGGACATTTTAACTATTTATTTGTTCTAAATAATAATGCACTTTAAAAAAAAACGGAGTTTATTACTTTACTCGAAATGATGTAAGAAAGAATAAAGTAGTTACAAATGGATAAGAGATAAAATATGTCGCCTTTTTATCAACAGCAGCAAGCAGAGTTTATATATATATATATATATATATATATATATATATATATATATATATATATATATATATATAATCTCACTGGATTCTGTTAATAATTGCAACACTTATTTTGTACAATTGTATACAGCAACAATTTATTTAATCAAATATTTACAATAACACTTTAATGTACTTGCAACTTTTGCCTGTGATACTGTACCAATCTTTGCGCGATCAGTTTCGGGATTTCATTGATTTCATTTGTCAACAACTGGCACTATTTATATTCTGTGGCAACACTACAGAATCTTCCTTTATTGAGATCTTTCTCTTTCTTTCTCGTTGACTTGTTCTGTTAATCTCCTATTACGTTTTGTTGACATTCGTTTCGATGCTGCCAATATCCGTCTCACTCACAATAGTGTGATTCACAATAGTGATAAGTAACCAACCATCGATACTCGTTACAATATATATATATATATACATATACAATATATATATTTATATGTATACATATATATATGTGTATATATGTATATATATATATATATATATATATATATATATATATGTATATATATATATATGTATATATATATATATATATATATATATATATATATATATATGTATATATATATATATATGTATATATATATGTATATATACATATATATATATATATATATATATATATATATATATATATATATATATATATATATACATATATACATATTGTATATTGTGTTTTCGATATGAAATTTTGAAATTCTTTTTTTTTAAATTCTTAAATCGTAACCTTATAATTAATTCCTGTAAGACTCTTTCTTACACAGTTTCTAATTTGGTCTAGATACTCTCGTTCCTAAAATATTACATAACTCAATTGTTTTTAGAGGAAATAATTGTTTTTTTTTTTCTTTTATTAACCGTCATAGAAATATTATATCGAAAAAGCAAGTCCGTTTTATCAATTTTGGTTAAAAGCTGGTTCTTTGCCAAGATAAATACGTCAATATTTTGGAAAATCGATTAATAAATAGCGAAGTTATGCATTTTAAGTTAGGTAGCGAAATTAATATTTCTCAATTACATACATACATTGTATAATACATTATACAATACATTATTACATAATACCGTACATCTTAACATATTTCTTCCTGATTTGTGAGAGTTTAAGTTGAGAACGAGTTAAGTAACCTTCTGAATAAAGTAACCTTTTCCACGTTGTTTTAGCAGTGAAAGAAAGGAAAGATAAAAGTTATTTTATTATAGCTAGTAAAATTCAGTATGAACATAGTTTTGGTGGTGAAATGAATGGAATTATTAAAAGTTTTAGAAAAAATATTGTTTTTTGTCGTTTGCGCTATCTCTTGCCCATCATTGCGGCATCCCAAAAAGCATGCTGCTGAAACCGTTCACCATTCAGGAAATAAATTTTTAGGGTACTCCTGCCAAAATAAAATAAAAATTCAACATTAGAATTTATAAGTTAATTACACAAAATGAATGGTATAAATACCCATTACTACATAATTCTTATTAATTCATTCACGATATTCTTGAAGTCTGTTCTTTTATTACAAATTCCAAGCTACTGCTTCGATCGTTGAAAACAATGTTAGAAAAATTTCGTATTTCGTCAGCTTTCTTACTTCGGGACCGGTGAATACTCCTTCCTGAAAACTTGTTGAAAATTTCCCTTAATTGACCAAATGCTGCGCTCTCTGTGTTAAGCATTTTAACAAAAATTTTTATTAAGTCTAGTTTGATATGAAGGGGTGGGAGTATAATATTTATAACTTCCTTGCAAATTGCAAAAACTTTAAGGTCAGAACAAATATTCCAATTGAATTTTTTATATTGGATGCAGTTCGGTAATGTGGCTATTGTTGCATATCTCTCCTTGGAGTTGACAGCATGGGCAATTGGAACTGATAGCTTTTCATTTTTTTGTGCAGCAGTAGCTCTCAAGCTTTCTTTGTTGCCACAAGTGAACAAAGAAAGTATTAGTATAGTTAACTTTCCCAATCTTTTTAAACAAACTCGACACGTTATTGTTATATGTCAGTTAGTTTGCCAGTTTTTGGTAAAAAAAAACTCTTTGCATAAGAAGCTTTGCGGTTTCCGTTAGCAGCAATTTTTACACCTTTACCCAAAATACCATATTATTGCAATCGTTGGGAGAATAATAATGATTTATCCTTCTTGAGCCCCAAATCACTCATTAATCAATTCTTGCTGTAACAAATATCTCTGCATTTTTACCAATTCAAAATCGGTTGAACTTCATTCGCCGTCGTCTCCTGACACTATCTTCCATTTAAGTGATCACTTGATCATATCAGACGATTTATGATCGAATTCTGCTCAAAAGGACTACGATTCCTTCGCACCATATTTCAAAAGCTTCGTCATGGCAAATTTACGTTTATGAGTCGCAAGAACCGAAACCCTGCGTGCAGTTGCTACGGAAACTGTTAAGAAGCAGTACACACCGCCTTCGACACTCCGGTAAGGGATTACATGAGATGTCTGAGTTCGAAATTCCTGCAAAGCTCATTCGACTTTGTAGAATTGAAAAGGACCCCTCCGCACCGATTAATTCCGAACGGGGTTTCGGGCAAGGTGATTCGTTATCGTGCGACTTCTTTAATAATGCTATGGAGAAAATAATACGTGCTGCTGATCTACGACATAATGGCACTATCTTTAACAAACGTGTCATGCTGTTAGCGTATGCTGATGATATTGACATAATCAACATAAACACGCAAGCAGTCACTGCAGCATTCTCAGAGTTAGAAAGAGAGTCGCGTCGAATGGGTCTTATAGTGAACGAGGGCAAGAGGAAGTACCTAGTATAGACAAATAAATGGTCCCAGCGTCTTGGAGAGAACGTCACTGTTGATCTTGGAAACAGCATTAACACCAGAAATGATGTCAGCGCGGAGATATGGCGAAGGAGCACCCTTGCTAGCAGGTGCTACTTTGGCTTAAGTAAGCAATTGAGAAGTCGGGCCCTCTCTCGAGCAACGAAAACCACAATATACAAATCTCTCATCATGCCTGTCCTTACATATATTGCCAAAGCTTGGACAATTTCCACCTCAGATGAGAGAATGCTCGGAGTTTTCAAGAGAAAAGCCCTACGCAAGATCTTTGGACCTCTCCGTTGGTGGAGAGCTCCAAATTACGTACAACCATGAGCTGTATGCCGACATCGACATAGTAAAGCACCTTAAAATTCAGCAGCTACGCTGGCTAGGTCATGTCGAGCGAACGGGCGAATGGAAGAACATGCTCTGGCTAAGAAGGTTTTATATTCGGAACCCACTGGTGGACCACACAGAAGTGGCAGACTTAACCTCCGGTGGAAAAACCAAGTACTGGAGAACTTGTCAGCGCTTGGAATTTCTAACTGACGCCAACTAGGAATGGAAGGAGTTGGCTGGTGAAGCATACTGGATTCGGAATAAATCGATTTTCGGTTGTAACGGCCACATAAGTAAGTAATTGGGTGCCGTATCTTAGTGGTTTATGCCTTGGCTTTTTAATCTGTAGGCCGCCGGTTCAATTCCCATCTGAAGCACAAATTTAATACCGAAAAGATCCTACTTTCGAGCGGTACCCACCTGTTGGCAAGAAATTTAGAGTTCTCCGGCAGTAAAAATTTGTCATGAACAAGTTTCTAAAAGACCTGTGTGATCTCTTTAGAAGGAAAAGTGATGTCTTAAAGGGGTTCTGCCATTTAAAACCGGCTAATATAATCGACGCTCTAGATATAAAATATTTTATTAAATTAGTCTTGTTCTTGAGCAGTACTGTAACTCTAGTGCTCCCAGGGAGAAAAGTTAATACGAATATTGCATTAGCTTAGAAAGCATAGTGTGCAAAATTGTAATTCTTTTGCTGTTGACATTCTAACTTAGTAAATTGTGTTTACAATAATTATAATTAAATATACTTACTTACTTATGTGGCCATAACAACCGAATATCGAATTAGGCCGAATATAACATGCTTCGCCAGCCATCTCTGTTCTTCGCTAGCTGGCGCCAGTTAGAAATTCCAAGCGCCGTCAGGTTCTCCAGTACTTGGTCTTTCCACCTGAGGTTTGGTCTTCCTCTTCTGCGTCGTCCTCCAGCGGGTTCCGAATATAACACCTTCTTAGCTGGAGCGTGTTCTTCCATTCGCTCGACATGACCTAGCCAGCGCAGCCGCTGGATTTTGATGCGCTTTACTATGTCAATATCGGCATACAGCTCGTACAGCTCATGGTTGTACCTTATTCTGTACTCGCCACCAACGCAAATAGGTCCAAAGATCTTGCGTAGGGCTTTTCTCTCGAAAGCTCGAAGCATTCGCTCATCCACGGTGGAAATTGTCCAGGCTTCAGCGCCATATGTTAGGACAGACATGATGAGAGACTTGTAGAGTGTAGTTTTCGTTCTTCGAGAGAGGGCTCGACTTCTCAATTGCTTACTCAGTCCAAAGTAACACCTGTTAGCAAGAGTTATCCTTCGCAATACCTCCAGGCTGACGTCATTGCAGTTGCTGATGTTGGTTCCAAGATAGACAAAGTCCCTTACTACTTTAAAAGCTTAGTTGTCAACAGTGACGAACAGTGCAAGACGCCGTGGCTCTTTGTTTGTTGACACTAGATACTTCGTCTTGCCCTCTTTCACCGTAAGACCCATCCGACGCGACTCTCTTTCCAACTCTGAGAATGCTGCACTGGCTGCTCGCGTGTTCATGCCGATTATGTCAATATCGTCGTCATACGCTAACAGCATGACACTTTTGTTGAAGATAGTGCCATTATGTCGTAGATCAGCAGCTGGGATTATTTTCTCCATAATAAGATTGAAGAAGTCGCACGATAACGAATCACCTTGTCTGAAACCCCGTTCGGAATTAAACGGTGCGGAGAGCTCCTTCCCAATTTTCACTGCACAACGGAAGTTATGCAGTGTCATTCTATAAAGTCGAATGAGCTTTGCAGGAATACCGAACTCAGACATTGTTGCGTAGAGGTAATCCTCTAATAGGTGGTGTGTGTCGATCTGTTTTTTTTGGGTCTTCTCCAGGATTCGGCGCAGTGTGAAAGTCTGGTGGTTGATTTACCAGGTCTGAAGCCACACTGATAAGGTACAATCAGATTGTTGAGCATGGGCTTCAATCTTGCACTCAACACGCACGTTAAGACCTTGTATGCGATGCTCAGGAGACTTATTCCACGGTAGTTGACGCAAATTCTGGGGTCTCCTTTTTATGCACGGGACAGAGAACACTGAGCCTCCAATCATCAGGCATGCTTTCAACCGATGATATTCTGCTTATGAGCTGGTGCATGCAGACGAGCAGCTCATCGCTTCGGTCTTAAACAACTCAGCAGGCAGGCCATCGGCACCTGCAGCTTTGTTGTTCTTCTGTACGTCTCTCTGCACTCCTTTTCTCTCTGTACCGCTCCTTAACAGCTCGCGTTGGGCCTGCATGCAGGGTTTTTCTGTAGGCAGCGTCTTTCTCTGCGGTAGCGTCGCGACACTCCTGATCATACCACTCATTTCTCAGAGGCCGATAGTAACCGATTACCTACTCGGCATGAGTAGTCATGAAGTGGGATATATGTGTCCACCACGCGCATGTATCACCAAATGGGGGAGTGTTCTGCATAAGCAGATCCGATAGACGAGTGGCAAATACATCTGCTGTCTCTGGTGATCGCAGCTTACTGACGTCGAGCTTTCTTTGTGTGTGACTTCTCTTGTTATTTGCGACACATAAACGTGTGCGTACCTTAGCTGTAACAAGGTAGTGATCCGAGTCGATGTTGGCACCACGAATCGATTTCACTTCCATCACACTGGAATCATGCCTTCCGTCAATCACCACATGATCAATTCAATTTCTCGAGATAATGTACATATACGTGCACATGATGTGGATAATTATACATATACATACAAAATCATCAATTGGTGAGACCATTTTTTTAATTGCGCTGTATATAAATGTCAAATTTCTCCCTTGGTGTGACAACATGCAACTCTTGCCCAAACTGATTTTGACAGTCTTTGTTTATGATTTATGAAATGAAAACATGAATTTCGAGCATTTCGAAAAACGCTTTGAAGCCGTGTTCTCACTTTGTTACCATCGTGGCCCAAAACTAAACATTGTAGAGGCTGCTAAAGTAATGAAAAGTCGAAGTCATTCATCTAACATTGTGTGGAGCAATGGAAACATGAAAAAAATGTTAACAACCGTTCCAACATCAAGCCAAATGTAGCAAAAGCATCACGTCAAGGTCAGTCAATTTTTCACTTACCGCACTTACGTTTAGTAAAAACAATCTGAATGGTTAGATTGTTTTTCCATGATTGTTCTATATTTCCTTTATAATGCCTTTTATAATAAAACTTAACTGTTATACATTGTTATAATTCTTAATCTGTTATTTCTATTTTACATCAGTTAACCAATCAGAAACCAATGCTGATTCAAATTGCAGATTTCAATTCAATCAATCAATTTGCAATTTAAATCAAGTTAATTATATCTGGGTCAATTTATTATTCTTTGTTTTGTTCAAAGTGATCCACATAAATTGTTTGCAAAATGATCCTCCATTGTGAACATTCGAACAGCACCCAAGTTACATACTTATCAAATAAAAACTTACACATTGTATACTTACTGCTCACGTTTGCTTTCTATAGCTGACCATACTCATAATATTTACACTAAGAACGTCAGCGAGTTATTATGTAGGTAGCTAACAAATTCAATGTCAAATACATACATATAAGCATCGTAGTAAACAATACGAACAAGATTATTGTAAAATCAGTTAAGATATGGTTCGACGATGCAAAAACCTATTCACAAATATTCATATAGAAAAATGCATGCATTGGGCAATGAAAATTTACACACCCATTGGAGCAATGTTATTTACACTGATTATGTACTTGTTGTACAGCAGCAAACAAAACGCTGGCTCTCATAGAAAAACACCCACAGAACGTTCATGCTTACGGTGCATTTTGTGAACGTGATTTTGGTACAAGAATAATGACTGCCATACGCATAGTGCACTTTGATACTAATTGTATCAAAGTGCACTTTTATCCACCAAGAATAAGTTTGACGATTAACTTCTGTAGACAATGATATCATATAAAACACACACGTTGTTTTTGCACCGCATAAAATTAGCGGTATGAGATTCATCAAATAATTTGGCCGCCTCAGTCAACAGACTTCAATCCAATTAAAAATGTTTGGGCCGGCATCAAGGTAAGGCTCCGGGGGAAACATACGAAAATTTGAAACAACTCGGTGCTTTCATTCAACGCCCATGGCGCATTTTTCCACCGGACTGCACGAGCTATTTGAGCTAAAGTATGTCTGGCGGTTGCGCCAGAGTTATAGAGAATCAAGGAGAGTGGATAATCTTTATCCCTAATCCTTGTCCGTTGGCTAATGCACCACAATACAAAACAATAACAACAAAGTCTTTTACGAAAACAGATCAAACAGAGCATCATTTTTTCATTACTTTCCATCGTATTTTCTACCGTGAATAATACTGTATTTCTTTGGTGTACATAATTATGCATTCATTTTTAAGTCAAAACACCGAGTTCGGCTGTTTCTCTTACATTTGCGAGATTTCTTGAACTTCGTTATTGCTATATTGGGTAGGAAAGCGACTACGATATAAAATTCTCATATTTCGCCCGTCACGTGATTTTTCTTTCTCTACCTTTCTTCTTCTTCTCTAACTTTCTATTATATGCACATTTATACTACCTCTACGAAATCATCACCATAATCAATATAATCATTAACTTATTTTCATCCCTATCATATGGTTCGCAGCTATTCGGAGTTACAGTTCCTCGCATCAAGAAGAGCAGCTGCTGTAGCTGCCGCCACCGGAGGAAATGCTGTTTTACCAACATCACCGGCATATCGCCATCATATCCCACATCATCAATATTTGACGCCAGCAGCAGAAACTGGTGCAGTTAATAATGTAATTAGTAATAGCAATAATAATAATAACAACATTACCTCCCTTATGGCGGTATCACAAACAACGAATACGCTATCACCTATGAACGCCCTAACTCCAACAATGATGGCGATCAACAACACAGCTGATGTGGATATGCGAACAGCAACAACCAGTAGCAATCATAAAAACAATATTGCCAATAATACTCGTGCATTCGACAACGTTAGCAACTCGGTGACAATAGCTATAAGCTCATGCTCGCAATCATCATCACCACCGCAGCCACCACCTCCAGATCCGAATCAACATACGCAAGCGTATGTAACAACATGCCATCATGTACATCCACAGACACCTCCAACATTGTCATCGCCACATAATCCACATGTATCTTATTCACATACACATCATCACTCCGCAGGTCGTGTTGCATCACCTACTGCACTTCCGACAGATTTTCATCCAGCATATAGAATCCCTGGTTATATGGAACATTTCTATTCACTACAACGGGCCAGCCCCACAGCATCATTTCATGGTAAGCAATAACGGTTCCTGAAGGTTATAGGAGGCATAATTTGTTATATTTAAGTACTCTATGATATCCTTAGTTCCTTCGCCGTGTTCCCTATAAGCTTTTACTTTCTTTTCAGATGCGTATGCGAATTGCACGCCGTCGGCAGCAGCAGCCGCAGCATTTCATTTAACTAGTATTGGTCTAGGGAATGGGACTGGCACCACTGACTACTTAAGTGCGCGCGCACTTGGCTCCCTGACCACGGAATTACATCCTGTTACCGCTGCAGCAGCCGTCGCCGCAGCAAACTCATTCGGCAGCACTGATTTTCATTTCAGTATCGATAGCCCACGTTTAAATAGTCCGGCACCACCTGGTCGCGTTCCTGTTACCAGCGGTTTGCGTGCTAGCATTAGCCGCAAACGTGCGCTCTCATCTTCACCGTATTCCGATTCATTTGACATCAACTCGATGATTCGCTTTTCACCAAATTCGCTTATGGGAACGCTTATGAATAGCTCTCGTGCGACTAGCAGTAGTGCAGCCAGCGGTTCATATAGTCACTTGTCCGCCGCTGCCATTAGTCCCATTCATAGCGCCTCAATAGTAGTCCCACATTTACAGGCGCAATTGCAAGCACATTTACTGCGCGCCAGTGCGGCAGGTCTCCTGCATCCAGCTGCATTGCCATCAACCCATCAGGCAGCCGCAGCTGCTGCCGCCGCTGCAGGTATATTTTCAATGGGACACCACCATCACCATCACTGTCCCACACATTCAGCAATAGCACCCGCTGATGCTATGCAGTCATCGGCAACGGCAGCAACTACCGTGGCAGTAGCAGCTCTTGCTGCTTCAACTACTACCACGGCACAAGAACACAGTGACAATCCACAACACGATCATCCTCCACTCAACAGACATTTGCATCAGCTGCATCAACATAGCGACATGAACTACAATGGAAACAGAAGCGATGCTGAAGGACCTGATTATATACCCACTACTACAGTGAGAGACAACACAATACTGATGACGGCGACAACAATATCAACAACAACATCAACAACGACTACGAGAAATAGCGGCACAAATAATCTAATGGTAAGTAGTGTCGATACCACCATTCCTTTCCATGAAAAGAAATTGAAGAATTATTTTCTACGACTTCCAACAAAGGAGTACTCGACTCAGACGGTATTACGTATGTATCTTTATCAAAAGTTTATGCGATTGCAATAATTCTGTTAGATAAGAAGTGTTTCAATTTACAGGTTAAAGTAAATTCATTGTAGGTGGGTAAGCCGACAGCCACCTGTCAATAAAGATACAATTTAATGCATTTTTTTTACTTTCGGCATATTGCTCCAAAACAACTGAGCCGGTGTTAAATTTGTTGGTACCTTTATACTTGAAAGGTTATTTTATTGTTGTTAATTTAGCTGAAATTGTATTGCATACAGAAGCAACGCAAACGCAAGTATCCTAACCAAGATTATCTATTGCATTTTTTGTTATATGTACTATTAATATCTTCACATGAGACAGGAAAATTCATCGAGAAGATCAAGTGCTTGAATAGCGGATTAAATCCCGGAGCCTCTTACTGTCGTGACACAAATGGGAATCTGGTTGCAGATGTCCAAAGTGTACTGAGTCTATGGAGGCAACATTTCCCCACATTATTGAATGGTGACGCTTCCAACAATTCCGCCAGTAGAAGAGATTTCCCAAACTTCCCAATGACGGATTATTGTGCTGATGTACCTCCCCAACGATGACGAGCTCTTCTTCTTCTTATGTGGCCATAACAACCGAATATCGATTTAGGCCGAAAATAACATGCTTCGCCAACCATCTCGCTAGCTGGCGCCAGTTAGAAATTCCAAGCGCCGTCAGGTTCTCCAGTACTTGGTCTTTCCACCGGAGGTTTGGTCTTCCTCTTCTGCGCCGTCCTCCAGCGGGTTCCGAAATAACACCTTCTTAGCTGGAGCGTGTTCTTCCATTCGCTCGACATGACCTAGCCAGCGCAGCCGCTGGATTTTGATGCACTTTACTATGTCAATATCGGCATACAGCTCGTACAGCTCATGGTTGTACCTTATTCGGTACTCGCCACCAACGCAAATAGGTCCAAAGATCTTGCGTAGGACTTTTGTCTCGAAAACTCCAAGCATTCGCTCATCGGAGGTGGAAATTGTCCAGGATTCAGCGCCATATGTTAGGACAGGCATGATAAGAGACTTGTAGAGTGTAGTTTTCGTTCTTCGAGAGAGGGCTCGACTTCTCAATTGCTTACTCAGCCCAAAGTAACACCTGTTAGCAAGAGTTATCCTACGCATGATCTCCAAGCTGACGTCATTACTGCTGTTAATGCTGGTTCCAAGATAGACAAAGTCCCTTACTACTTTAAAAGCGTAGTTATCAACAGTGACGTGCTGTCCAAGACGCCGCACTGAGCTCGTCATCGTATCGTCGTTTATGCTACGATGACGAGCTCAGTGGGGCATTTTGTAGGCTATACATTCTGTCAAATAAGTACCCGGAAATTCTCATTTTTAATTTTCCCTCTGAGAATATTTCAAAAAATTTTTTTCCCAGGTTGGCACGAAGTACATATCATCAACAAACAAAGAGTCACAGCGCCTTGGACAGCACTTTACTGTTGATAACTACACTTTTGAAATAGTGAAGGCCTTTATCTAGGTGGTCTGGTTGTGTTTTCGCAGGGTAAAGTGTCTAACTGCCTCAACAGGGTTTGTCATTTTTATTGTATGCACTATTAATTTAAAGAGCTGCAGCACTGGCTAGGTCATATCGAGCGAATGGTAGAACACGCTCCGGCTAAAATGGTGTTATATTCGGATGCCGCTGGTGGACGACGTGGTCCTAGGTTAGGTTAAGTTATGTGGCTGCACTCTCTCTGAGAGGACACACTTAGGCCAGAAAACCCATTGTGATATTACCGAGCTTCTCTTCCAATGCTTTTGTGCGCGTTAAATTTGGACAACATTTAAAAGGGACCTACTTATATTAACCGGTTTCGAACGGCAAAACCCTTGTGACATCACTTTAACTTAGTTTTGTCACAAAACTCTTTTAAAAAGCATTTGGCAATTGTTACTGCCATAAAAATTGCCAATAATTGCAATACTGTTCGAAAGAAAAATCTTTTCGATATCAAATCTTGTTTTGCTTCAGCCGGGGTTAAACTCACGACCTACAGATCAGAAAGCCAACGCACTAACCACTGAGCTATGGTACCTACGACGTGGGCCTAACCTACGATGGAAAAACCAAGTACTGGAGAACTTGTCAGGGTATAAGTGCAGAATAGCCCATTTAAAAGAAAAAAATGTGTTTCATATAGGGCCTATTTTTGTGACTATAAAAAACCAAAAATTGTTTGTTGCTAACGCCCATATAAGGCGCAGCTCAAGATCAAAGTTCAAATTTGTGAACGAAATTACTCAATAAATTCGCAATTTTTTCTTACAATATGGGTATCAAAAGAAAGGTATTCTTAATGCCTTTTCAGTGATTTCATTTATAGCCGATTTTGAGTATTTAAAAAGTTATGATCAAAATAAAAAATAACTATATAACGACTATAAAAAATAAAAAATTTAGAACCATATTCAAGGCCATACAATTTCCTTTCCAATGGTGTATTAAACATTTTTTTAAATGTATTTTTAATATTTTTTTATCTTCATACTTTGTCTACTGCAATTAAGTGTATGCGGAAAAAGTAGTGAGACAAAGGTGAATTTTAGTGATAAATGTAAATAAAAGAATCTAAAGAAAATTGGTATAATATAATCTAGTAATAACTTACTTACTTACTTCTAATTCAATAAAGACAAAATTGTTTATGTAAAATGTTGCTGTCGGGGAATAAAAAATATGCTGTTTCTTACACTTTTCAAAGGCCCGCTGTGATCGATTTGCTTTTTGTTGATTGAGTTGTTAAAATGAGTGATCTGAATTGATCAAAAATTTATAGTTTGTACAAGTCTACGGATGGTTTTAGTGTTCCCGATATCGCAATCGCTCAGCTGATGGAATGGAATTTAATTCCACAGGAGGGTGATGACAAATGTGTTAATGGCTATACATTTAAGCTGGTGAAATCAGCCAGAACTTTAGATGGTTACGTTTGGAGGTAGTGTTCATGTTTTGTATATAATAGATAGCTTTGTTGTAATATGTAAAATTATTTCTTTTATTATTTATTATGTCTTTTCGGCGAAGAGAAAGAAAAAAGCAAGATGCATTATGACTTGTCGCTTAGAAATGCACTTTCTTCTACAAGTCAAAGTTGCCTACTAACAAATTATTTGCATTCTCATATTTATGGGTGAAGAATACGACGCAAACATTTCTAATGAACGAATTGGACATTTCCCGTCATACGAGCATAGATTGGTCAAGCTTTTGTCGGCAAGTGGCGTATGACGGCATGGTCACTAAAGCCCTAAAAATTGGCGGAGTAGGAAATACTGTGGAAATCGACGAAAGTAAGTTCGGAAGGCAGAATTACCATCGGGGTCTTGCATTTGAGAGGTAATGGGTGTTCGGATTTGTAGAGAGAGGTAGCAACCTCTGATTTTTTCTCTCTTTTGGAGAGGAGAGATAAGGAAACTCTACTCTCTATAATCAAGGACGGGATTCATCCCGGCACAACTATTATGTCTGACTTTTGGAGGGTATGTTTAAAGTAAATTTCTTACTTAGTAAATTAATAACAGTTTTATATTTAAGGCATACGACTGTTTATCGGAGGAGGGTTTTGTACATTTTAAAGTGAACCACTTCATAAACTTCCGAGACCCCGAAGCTCTGCAACACACCAACACAATTCAAGGGCTATGGAGGCATGTGAAGCACTCCATGCCCCAATATCACAGAAGTGAGCGCCACTTCGATGGGTATTTGGCGAAGTTTATGCTTCCAAAATATTGCAAGCATAGCAATATTGATGTGCCTAAGCTTTTTTTCAAGATGGCTGGAGCGCTGTATAATCCGCTAGGGCCACCTTTTTTTGAATTCACAAACTGAAGATTTTGTTGGTTTGGAATACGTCAGCTTCAAGATTCCTCTTCCAGGTCAGTGCTGACCTGCCTCTACGCCGGCTGTCTTGAGGGTTCCAGTCGATTGCGCTGCGGGTGACGTCGTTTTGGTCTCTTCTTGTCTCCAAAACAATGTTAAAGACTAGAGGTCATAGCACACAACATATCGAACTCTAGTAGTAACTGTTATACGACTACTCAGCTCCTTTTTATGCAAGATGCGACAGCCAGCGCTGGTGTATAATGCTAGCACCATCTCTATTAGGGGTTTTGGTACAGCTTTACATGCCAGTGCATTCCAAATCGCATGATGAAGATAAGGTAGAGAGGAGATAGCCATAATACCGACTGCTCTATTATTACTCTGAGGCTGTTGATGTGGTCTAGGCAGGAGCGTCCAGCTCGAAAGCCTGCTTGTTCCGTTCATAGACTTGTCTTCAGAGTGATCGATAATCGGATGTTAATTATTTGAGCAATTACTTTGTTCGCCATGTTCATCTTTGGCGTATCACTGGGTTTTGGAGATTTTGTATGTTGAATTTCCTCTGAACCTGTGACTGGTGTGATTTGTTGATAGCGGCAACTTCCAGGCGTGGCATTCCTATTAGCAGATGGTGGTCACTGGCGCAGTCAGCTCCTCGCTATTCCGCACGTCCAGAAGAGAGCCTCTCCAAGTGCGGCTTATTGCGATGTGATCGATTTGATTTTCGATTACGTGATCGGGTGATACCCACGTTATTTTATGTTTGGGATTATGCGGGAAAATTGTTCCTCCAATGATCAGATTGATCATCTTACCCAAGCCACGTACACCCATAACAAGCTCCATGCTTTTATTGTCCGGGCCAACTTGAGCATTTAAATCTCCTAATAAAAGCACCTTTGTTGGTATTTGATGATACCCTTGATAGAAAACTATAGAATGTCTCTTTTTGACGTAGGGAGCATCCTCTGTTGGTACACAACTTTGGATGCAGGTGATGTTTCTGTAGCGGAATCGAAAACGAGCCACTATAATTCGATCGGAGTGTAGAATCTACTCAAATAGAGCTGCGCGTGCTTGCTGAAGTAGCAAGAACCCAACCCCACTCGACTGTGGTTGGCCGTTGGGCTTGCCATGGTACACTAAGGTTAAACCATCTTCTGTTGGTACTTCTCCAGAGTCAGGCCATCTAGTTTTGCTTAGTCCTAAGAAAAGCGAATTGTAGCTTACGAACTCTTTGCTCACTTGGGCTAGACTTGAGGCTTTCGAAAACGTTCGAACTTTCCATGCTTCAAATCTAGTCCTGTTTTTCATGCAAAAGGTCGTCAACTTTGAAAGGGTTTGATTTATCCGAGGCTTATTTGTTGACGTTTCATTGATAAGATGATATTTAACATCAGCCTACCTTTCCGATTCTGGTGTCGAGGTGTCGACTTTACCCATCAGACTTGCTGCCAACCATTGGCTTTGGCATTTCCTCTGTTGCTGATTTACTTTTTTGCGCCCGGCCTAAATCCGACTATCAAGAAAACCTGTTATCCGAAAATACTGATGGTCGCTAATCTGGCGTCGGGCCTATAAGGGTTTTATTTCTTGCGTCCGCCGAATGCCGGCTATCAAGAGACTTTTATCTAAAAATACTGATAATAGAGAAGCTATTGTTGCGCCTATAAAATTTATTCGTTTTTTGCGTCCGGCCGTAGACCGACTATCAAGAAAAGCTTTTATCCAAAAATACTGATGGTCGCGAAACTAAATTTGAAGACATACAGGTAATTCTAGCGAAAGCCATCCATATTGAAAAAATTCATGAAGTATCAACTTAAAAAAAATATTAAAATTTAATAAGCATTATATAAAAACATGTTTTATATACCATTGAAAAGGTAATTGTATAGCCTTGAATATGGTTCTAAACATAGGTCAATATTGATTATTTTCAAAAAAATAATCGGTTAAAAAAAATTTTCAAGTTTTTATTTTGATCATAACTTTTTAAGTATTCAAAATGGGATATAAGTGTTATATATCACTAAAATGGTATTTGAAAGACTTTTCTTTCGATATCTATTCTGTAAGGACAAATTGCAAATTTATTGAGTAGTTTCAATTGCAAATTTGAACTTTGACATTGAGCCACGCCTTACATTGGCGTTAGCGACAAACAATTTTTGGTTTTTATACCCTGCATAATGCGATATGCAAGGTATATTCATTTCGGTCAAATTTTTGTAACCACTTGAAGGAATCGTCGAAGATATAGAAATGTATATATATTCGTTATCAGCGTCACTTAAAGTTTCGATTTAACGATGTCCGTCTGTCGGTCACCTGACTGGTTCGCACGATAACTTGAGCAAATATTGAGCTATTATGACGAAATTTGGCATAAGTAAGCTATAATCTAAGGGTACGGAGGAGATTGATATTGGGCATGATCGATCAATAGCCACGCCCACACCAAGCTTTCAAAGCGACTAACCTCGGAATTTTCAAAATTTTTAACTCTCTATAACTCACTTACTATATCATTTGAGACAACACTATTTAGCACAGAGCGTTATATTGTACTGCTACATAACCTTGCCAGAAATGGGCGAGGCACGCCTACTTTTTATAGTAGTTCCCATACAAAGTATCTGTACTTCTTTTAAATTGAAACAGCTGTAACTTCTACAATCTTCCGTCTAGAATAACCATAATTAACTCTTAGATTAATATGGCAGTCGGAAATAATATGGCAAATCAGCGTGCCACTCCTACTTTTTATTGGGGCTCTCATACAAAGTCGAGGGAATTAAACTAAAATTTTTAAGCTCCATAACTTACAAACCATTTAGCGTAGAACAACGAAATTTAAGGTATGGATTAGTATTGTAAGAGCAACTACACGTACAGGAAATCGGTGCGCCACACCCACTGTTTACAGTAGCCCCCATACAAAATGAACGAATTTCTTTTAAATTGAAACAGATGTAACTTCTGCAATCTGCTGTCTAGAATAACTACAATTGACACTTAGGTTAATATGATAGTCGGAAATAATCTGGCAGAAAATCAGCGTACCACGCCCGCTTAATATCGAAGCTCCCATAAGAAGTTTTTTTTTTTTTTCATTTTCTTCTATTTATTGTATCTTTCTTACGAAACTAACAATAATTATACAAATCTTATATACTAAAGAATACATTTTGTTGATTCTACACCAATGTGTACATCATTCAAATAACTTAAAGCAAACAAATATAACATGTGATGTCATGAAGGACATATATAATAGTAATGAGAGATTATGTGAAAGATATATTTAAAACATTTTTCCTTTTTAGTCTTTTAATATATTTAAGTTTAAGGAGCTCTCTCGCTAGAGCATTAGGTGATTACTTAGTCGTTCAGAGTAACGTTGGCAATGTTTCCCTATGTCTATTTTAATAGTGTCAATCTGTAGGTCCTTGTGTATATTTGTGTTACTGATGTACCAAGGAGCTCGGCAAAGACGTCTAAGGATTTTAGATTGAACACGCTGAATTTTCTCAATATTAGAGTTTGAAGATGTGCCCCAATGCTGAATGCCGTAGCTCCAAATTGGTTTAATGGTGGACTTGAATATAAGCATTTTATTATGAAGTGACAATTTCGAGGCGTTTCCAATCAACCAATGAAGTTTGGCTGCTTTTAATTTAGCATGTGATTGCTTTGTTTCAATGTGCTTCTTCCAGGTTAGCCTTCTACCGAGATGAAAGCCTAGCTCTTTAATATTTTGCAAATGTTATCAGCAAAGAGACAACCGATTTTGTGATGTAGGCCATCATGCCAAACCTTATCAAAAGCTTGTGCGACGTCCAGAAATACTGCTGAGCAGTACTGCTTTGCTTCGAACGCTTTTGTAATGTTAGATACTATTCTGTGAACTTGTTCTACTGTACCATGTTTTGCTCTGAACCCAAATTGATGCAACGGTATAATGTTATTTGCTTCAACAATTGGCAGTATCTTCAACATTAATAGTTTTTCAAACACTTTGGATAGGATAGGCAGCAGGCTAATAGGCCTGTACGACGATACATTAGTTGAATCTTTTCCAGGTTTTGCAATCATAATTATTTGGGAAATTTTCCATACTGAGGGAAAATAACAAAGGCGTGGTATTGCATTCATTATGTGTAACAGCTGTTTTACTGCAATTTGAGGTAGCTCGGCTATTATTTTGGAACTTATTTTTTCATACCCTGCATCTTTTTTGACGTTTAGTTCATTTATGATTTTGTTAAGTTCCTTTAAAGAAAATCTCACTAAGGTAGTAGAGCTGTTATTGGTCATGATTGGTAATGCTCCATCCCTTGTAGATTCATTTGGTTTGAAAACGCCTTCTAAGTGACTTGCAAATGCTTCTGCTTTATCTTGATCGTTTCTTGCCCATGATCTATCTGGCATTCGTATTGGAGCCTCTCTTATTATCGGACACTTTACACCTTTGACTGCTTTCCACAGAGAATAATCTGTATCTTTTGTTGCAGCAAGATTACTAATATATATATTTAAACGTCTCTCTTCGGCTTCTTTTAAGATTCTTTTAAGTGTTTTAGTGCAGTCTGCCAATTTTTGTTTTAGGTTTGGTGATCTATGCTGCTGCCATTCTCTCCTGGCTTTCCTTTTAATTTTAATTAATTCCTCAATATCGGCATTTGTATGCTTTTTATAATCTTGGAATTTTTTTTTAAGTGTTGCAATTTTAGCAGCTTCATAAGCCAACTTGGTGAAATTTTCAACTGCACTATCGATTTGCTTTACTGTCTTAAGAGGTATTTTAAGGCCAATGTGAGAACTAATATATTTTTTATAATTTAGCCAATTAGTGAATTTGTTTGTAAGATACTGGCTTGATTCACTGAAACTAACTAAAACATTTAGTAAAATGAACGATGGAGAATGATCAAATGAAAGTTCAAAGGATGGCCATGCCTTTAAATGGGTTCTTTTTAGACTTTTAGTTACTGCAAAGTCAATAAGATCCGGTACTTTTCTATGATCCGAAGGCCAGTAAGTAGGTTGGCCGGTAGATATGGCATCATATCCGTTGCTTGATATTGTCGAGAAAAGACGTCTACCTTTTGGAGATATAAGCCTGGAACCCCAATAAGTGTGCTTGGCGTTATTGTCCCCCGCCGCGATAAACGTATGCCCTAAAGTTGCAAAAAATTCAGAAAATTGTGATTCTGTAATATTATGTCTAGGAGGACAGTAAACAGAAGATATTGTTAATTTTTGGGTACTTGTTTCTATACAAATAGAGGTGAATATATTCTTTGCAACATTCTTCTAATGCATAATGTTTTATTCTATTTTTGATGAGGATAGCTGTCCCTCCTCTTGCCTTATTTTCAGGGTGTTTGGTATCATAAAGCGTAAACCCATTTGTTGAAAAATTATTAAATTTTGTGAAGTGAGTTTCTGAAATAAGCATTACATCAACTTGATTTTTATGGAGAAATACTTCCAGTTCATTTTTATGTTGGCTTAACCCATTTGCATTCCAAAAACATAACTTCAGTTCGTTCATTGTTTTGACAGAATTGCTTGAAGGAGCATGGACTGATTTTTCATTAGCTCTTGCATCATGCCTTGCATTGAATATATAAAGTGTGTCATTAACTGGACCAGATTATTTACAGAATTTTCAAGAGTGTTTGGAACACTATCTTGATTAACTTGAACTATTTGTAACATTTTGTGGAGGAGGAGCAGATACATGCTCTATTTGAGGAGCATTAACCATTGATGGGTTGCGAGGTCTTACTTGGGAAGTACTTTTAAGTTTGAGTTTGAGCTCAGTATAAACTGGACAACCTCTATAGTTTGCAGTGTGCTTTCCACCGCAGTTACTACATTTTTTAACAGAAGAATCTTCTTTGTTAACAATACATTTGGAGGTGGGATGAAAGTCACCACATATAACGCATACACTTCGTAGAGTGCAATAAGATTTTGTGTGCCCATACTCTTGACAGTTATCACATTGTATTGGGCCCGATCTTTTATGAGGTTCTTCCACCGAAATTCTTCGGTGAATTAAATATTTTATATTATATATTGGGTGAATTTCACCCTTTTTAAGTTTTTTAATATCGGGTTCCAACTCGACGCGATATAATGGCGTAGGCTGTTTTTCTTTATTTTTTATGTTGAACACGGATTTGACCTTAAAACCCTCTGCTTCTATAGCTATTTTCATATCATTGCAGTCAACATTTGGCTCAATGCCTTTTATCACAACGACTAATCCTTTGCTACTTTTCAACTGGTACGTGTAATAGTATTTCTGTTTGTCATCAAAATATTTTGTGACAGAACGGTAATTTCTTTCTTCATATATTTGCAGTTTAATTTCTTTAATAGTGCCCTTCATGATTGTTACTATATGAAAATTCTTTGCACCAATAAGTTGCGTAAGGCATTTTATTTATTCAGTTTGGTTGTTTTCCCTTACATATATTGGGAGTGGCTTAGATTTCTGCACTGTTGATTCTACTTCTTGTTGATTTAGGATTGCAAATCTATTATTATTATTTATATTGATGTTGTTGTTATTATTGTTATTATTATTATTAGTGCCATTCTGCTTATGGATTTTCGGGGTATTTTTTTGTACGTCAACCTGAGGGCTTCGCTTCCTCTTTGTAATTAATATATACCTATCCATTCCAGTTTGTACCTTTGTTGATGATATTGATAGCGATGAATGTTTATCAACATGTTTATTTGCATTTTGCAAATGTTGCGAATTACCGGTTAGCAATATGTTGTTGTTTTCAAATGCTTTTGGTACAATTGTATTAGTGCATTGATTTTCTCTCTTTGCGAGAGAACTGACAACGGTGTATTTCCTAGTACAAGCGCTGTTTTTGTTGCTAATTCCTGCACTTCAGGTGTGACACATTGTGCACTCCAAGACATGTTGTTGCTCGGAGAAGGAGCATAAGACAAAGAGTCTTCAGTTGTTGTTGTTGTTGTCTCACAGTGCTTCAACAATTTCAGTGTACTTTCACTGTTATTTTGAATTTCTGATTTGTGAGATTCACTTTCGGTCACAAAAGAGCGTCGCACCGATTGCGGAGAGCGTTTAACACTCATTTATTTCTTTTTACTTGCACTTGTGTTGTTTTTTTTTTTAATTTTAATATTTAATATAGTTTTATCTGTTATCCACAGTTTTGTTTGTTTGCTTGATTCCTCCATAAGAAGTTGCGGAAATTGTAAAAATTTTTAACCGTATAACTTACAAACTTTTCAGCGTAGAACAACCAGATTTAAGGTGTAGATTAGTATTGTAAGAGCAAATATACTCACAAGAAATGGGCTAGCCATGACCATTGTTTATAGTGGCTCCCATACAGAATGACTGAATTTCTTTTAAATTGAGATAGCTGCAGCTTCTGCAATCTTCTGTCTAGAACAATCATAATTAATACTTAGGTTAATATGGTAGTTGTACATAATTTGGCAAAAACTAAACATGCCACGCTCACTTCTTAATGGGGCTACCATACAAAGATGCGGAAATTTAAAAAAATTTAAACCGCTATAACTTACGAACTATTCAACCAAGGATAACCAAATTTAAATTTAAAAAATTTAAACCGCTATAACTTACGAACTATTCAACGTAGGATAACCAAATTTAAGGTGTGGATTAATATTGTAATGGGAACATAAATGCTTAAGTAAGTATTCATATGCTCATAAATGTGCTACATGTAGATGCAGAAACTTCTCACGCACAATATACGTACATATGAGTAGCTTACGCTGACATAAAAATTGAAAAAAAAAAAACTTAATGACGTTAGACAATTGCTCGTCTTTTGTATATCGTAATACCGAGAATGCACATCCGTAGGGTGAATCAAATTAGTCCGAAAGTAATCCCAAAGAAAAATTAAAACTTAACTCGGAAAAACCAATAGCAAGCGAATATTGCAAAAGAATATGCGAACTCTATTATTGTATAACATATGTTCATATATGTTATATATATATATATATATATATATATATATATATATATATATATATATATATATATATATATGTGTGTGTGTGTATATATATATATATATATATGTGTGTATATATATATATATATATATATATGTATATATATATATATATATATATATATATATATATATGTGTATATATATATATATGTATATATATATATATATATATATATATATATATATATATATATATATATATATATATATATATATATGTATACATATGTATGACCTAGCCAGCGCAGCCGCTGAATTTCGATCGACGGGACAGGATTGCTTCAGCGTCCTGTGACATATACTACAGTTGCCATGCTGAAAGCCACGAATTAGGATGTGGATTTTTGGTCAGCAAGAGACTACGACATCTTGTCTCACATTTCACGCCTGCGAACGAACGGCTGGCCACAATCCGCATCAAGGCAAAATTTTTCAACATCAGCCTTATATGTGCCCACGCTCCGACGGATGAGAAGGGCAATGTGACCAAGGAGAGCTTCTTTCAGCGCCTCGAAGAAGCTTATGACCGCTGCCCCCGCCACGATATCAAAATCATGCTTGGCGACTTTAATGCCAGGGTGGGCAAGAAAGGTTCCTTAGGTCCAACTGTCGGAAAATTCAGCCTCCGCCAGAACACCTCCGGTAACAGAATGAGGCTGATCGACTTCGCCGCAGCACGAAACATGCTAATTAGTGGTACCAGATTCCAGTATCTCGACATCCACAAAGTGACATGCCTGATGATTGGAAGCTCAGTGTTCTCTGTCCCGTACATAAAAAGGAGACCCCACAATTTGCGCCAACTACCGTGGAATAAGTCTCCTGAGCATCGCATACAAGGTCCTATCGAGCATATTGTGTGAAAGATTGAAGCCCATGCTCAACACCCTGATTGGTCCTTATCAGTGTAGCTTCAGACCTGGTAAATCTACCATCGATCAGACTTTCACACTGCGCCAAATCCTGCAGAAGACTCAAGAAAAACAGATCGACACACACCACCTATTTGTTGATTATAAAGCCGCTTTCGACAGTCCGGTAAGGGATTACCTCTACGCAACAATGTCTGAGTTCGGTATTCCTGCAAAGCTCATTCCACTTTGTGGAATGACACTGCATAACTCACGTTGTGCAGTAAAAATTGGGAAGGACCTCTCCACACCATTTAATTCCGAACGAGGTTTCAGACAAGGTGATTCGTTATCGTACGACTTCTTCAATCTTATTATGAAGAAAATAATACCAGCTGCTGATCTACGACATAATGGGACTATCTTCAACAAAAGTGTCATGCTGTTAGCGTATGCCGACGATATTGACATAATCAGAGTTGGAAAGAGAGTCACGTCGGATGGGTCTTACGGTGAACGAGGGCAAGACGAAGTATCTAGTGTCAACAAACAAAGAGTCCCGGCGTCTTGGACAGCACGTCACTGTTGACAACTACGCTTTTGAAGTAGTAAGGGACTTTGTCTATCTTGGAACCAGCATTAACAGCAGTAATGACGTCAGCTTGGAGATCATGCGTAGGATAACTCTTGCTAACAGGTGTTACTTTGGGCTGAGTAAGCAATTGAGAAGTCGAGCCCTCTCTCGAAGAACGAAAACTACACTCTACAAGTCTCTCATCATGCCTGTCCTAACATATGGCGCTGAAGCCTGGACACTTTCCACCTCGGATGAGCGAATGCTTGGAGTTTTCGAGAGAAAAGTCCTACGCAAGATCTTTGGACCTATTTGCGTTGGTGGCGAGTACCGAATAAGGTACAACCATGAGCTGTACGAGCTGTATGCCGATATTGACATAGTAAAGCGCATCAAAATCCAGCGGCTGCGCTGGCTAGGTCATGTCGAGCAAATTGAAGAACACGCTCCGGCTAAGAAGGTGTTATATACGGAACCCCCTGAAGGACGACGAAGAAGAGGAAGACCTAACCTCCGGTGGAAAGACCAAGTACTGGAGAACCTTACGGCGCTTGGAATTTCTAACTGACGCCAGTTAGCGAAGAACAGAGATTGCTGGCGAAACATGTTATATTAGTCCTAAATCGATATTCGGTTGTTATGGCCACATAACTAAGTATTTAAGTATTTTCCGCTACAATGGCAACCTTCATACCGAATAGTGTTGTAATAGAAACAATCCTAAGTACGTAATGGCATTATATAGTTCCAAAAATTCCACGAATTTTTATGGGAGCTATAATTAATAGTACGTATGGCTCGCCATTTTTGGTTGGATTATTTATGCTAGCAATTGTAATCCAATTTTAAATACAGTTGGCTTAGGGTGCCGACAGAGGCAAATATCGCAGCTATATCCGCCAATGTTGTTGATGACCGTGAATTATCGATTCGTCGCTGTTATCAGCAAATGCGTTGAAATTTTGCGAAAGGATTTGTGTGTAAAACATTTTAAAATACAGCTGGTGCAAGAATTGGAGCCACACGATTTACCACAACAGCTAACTTTTGGTGAATGGGCGCTGACAAAGTTGGATGAAGATCCACTTTTTTATCGGAAAATTGTGTTCAGCGACGAAGCTCATTTCTGGTTGAATGGATACGTGAACAATCAAAATTGCCGTATTTGTTGTGAAGAGAAGCCAAAAGCATTGCAAGAAGTGCCAATGCATCCCGAAAAATGCACTGCTTGGTGTGGATTATGGGCCGGTGGCATCATTGGACCGTACTTATTCAGAGACGACGAAGGCAGGAACGTTACTGTGAATGGCGAACGCTACCGTGCGATGATTACAAACTTTTTTTTGCCAAAATGGAAGAGCTGGACTTGGGTGAGATGTGGTTTCAATAAGAAGGTGCCACATGTACCACAGCAAGCGAAACAATGGCCCAATTGAGATGCGAGTTCGGTGAACATTTTATTTCACGTTTGGGGCCTATCAATCGTCCTAGATCGTGCGATTGAATGCCTTTAGACTATTTGTGGGGCTATGCTAAGGTTCATGTCTATAGCAACAAGCCCAAAACGGTTGGCGCACTGGAAGCCAATATTGACGAATTTATTCGTGAGATACCGGCCGATATGTTGGAGAGAGTATGCCAAATAGGACCCAGCGCATGAACCACTTGAGGCTCAGCCGCGGTCAACATTTACATAAAATCATTTTTAATCATTGAATTATATAGATCGTTCTATCGATTCAAATAAAGTTTTCATACATTTCTCTAAATTTTATGCGTTTTTTTTTTTAAACCAAATCTGAAGGCTATGATAAAACCACCTTATACATCTGTCAATTTATTTCCATATTTTCAGCATGGTCGTCAGTCGGAAAACAACAATTTTCATGACTTCGAAAACTAACACAAAAACAAAACATAAATAATCTCAGATTCAAACATTTAGCTATATTCATTTACAATCAATTTCCTATACTCTAAAGCACCAGTTGCCAAATTTTCCCATCCTCCACCACCATTCAATATGTCCAGTGTATCTTTAATATCCAAAGTATATTTTCTAAAGCACCTAAAACGAATTCCTTTGAGCATTGGTCACCTGCCTAAAAAGTGCGTAATATTTTCTATATCGTTTAAATTGCATAAAAAACAGTTTAAATTTCTATGACCATCAAGATAAATTATATCACACCTAGCTTTAAATGTCATGGTTATTTTATATAAATCTATATCGTCATTTAAATAATTTTTGAAAATACAGTGATCTAAGTTCTTATATATACGCGTACTTTTCATTGCTCTGTCCCACATTTTCTGCTTGTTTATACAGTGACTCCCAGCTTATTTCGTACAGTGACAGTTTAAAAATTGCTGCAGTCGTAATTCCTAATATAGCAAAAATTTGAACAAAATATAAATGCCATTTTAGAAAGGAAGGTTTGTTTTTTATTTTCCAAAATTTACTTTTTCAAAATTTTAGTGTTTGACACTATAAAAAAATAAAATAAGAAAAAAATAGGAAAATTCATGTCACAGCTTATTTCGTACAGTCTCTTTAAGTTCAAACTAAAAACAAAGTAAGTTGATTTTAATATTTAGTTGACATCCCTTAGCGTTAATGACAGCCTGGAGTCTATTTGGCATTGAATCCACCAATTTTTGAGTGATGTCTGGTGTGATTTTTTTCCATTCTTCCATCAGTACCTTCTTTAGGTCTTGCTTATTAGAAATCTTGTGTGTTCTTATTTTATTGTCCAAAATAGACCAAAGATTTTCAATCACATTCATGTCAGGTGACTGTGGTGGTGGAGACATCAAGTGTGGGCAGTTCCAAATAAGCCAAGATTGCACAATCCCAGATTTATGTTTTGGGTCATTATCTTGGTAGTACCGAAATTCTTCCCGCAAACCCAGTTTGTCTGCACTTTGAAGTAAATTGTTTTTCAGAATCTCGAGGTACTTCATTTTGTCCATTGTTTCCTCAATAAAAACCAATTCACCTACTCCGGCTGCTGACATACAGGCCCAAACCATCACGCTACCGCCACCATGCTTCACTGTGGGCTTAAGGTTCTCCTTGTTTAGCTCGGTATTCGCTTTACGCCAAACATATGACATTCCGTCCGAGCCAAAAATATTAAACTTAGACTCATCCGCGAAAATAACGGTATTCCAGAACGCAGGAGTCTTAATAATATGCTCTTTGGCGAAGTCAAGTCGGCGTTGTATATTCATTTTTGAAATGAATGGTTTCTTTCGGGCTACTCTACCGTTCAAGTCATGATTGCGCAGCACACGTCGGACAGTTTCAGCACTGGATGATTTTCCTATTTCACGCTGAACCTCTGCAGCCAACTTCGGAGCGGATAACTTTGGATTTTTCTTAATTTTTCGTACAATATAACGCTCGTCTGATGCGTTGAAAATCTTATTAGGTGCTTCTCTGCCCTTGTTCTCCAACCGATTTTCGCGAACGAAGCGTTGAATGATGTATTGGACAGTTGAGGCACTTAAATTTGTCATTTCAGCAATTTTTTGCACACTCTGACCTTTCCTAAAATGGTTAATTACCAGTTTACGCTGTTCCATCGTTGTACGATGACCCATTAAGCTAAATGTTTAATTTACAGCACTTTAACTATTTAAAATAATAATAATAAAAATTGTTATAATAGTTAAAAAGGTCCAAAAACTCATACAATTCAAAAAAAACTTTGTAACTGCGCGGCAGAATGAAACTTACTTACATTGAAGTTTGTGTACGAAATAAGATGTGAGCTGAAAATCAGCTGATCAATAGTTTTTCTCTCTTGCATGACAAAAAGAACAATTTTTGGGGTTCCCCGTTTTCTTATTAGGTTTACTAAACACATACATAGACATCTACATTCAAAACTTATTGATAAGTTTTTTAGTTTCGATGTTACAGCCATGTACATAAAAATATATACACTGTACGAAATAAGCTGTGAGCCACTGTATATTTAAATTTGTCCGCTATTAGCCTTATATAAAGGTTTCCATTAGGGACATAACAATTTTATCTATTAATAAAACACAGAAATATTTGATATATTGAGTTCAAATTTATTGTGGATATATTGCAAGCATTACATTTTATGAATGAAATTCGATTTCGGTCATATGACCACCACGAGCCCGTTTACAGCGGTCGATTCTTTGGACCCAATTTTCCACCACTCTAGCACACATTTCGACCGGACTGTTGGCAATTTCGCGTTGGATGTTGTCTTTGAGCTCGTCTAAAGTTGTTGGCTTGTTGGCATAGACCAGTGACTTGATAAAGCCCCATAAAAAGAAATCCAATGGTGTTAGATCGCATGAACGAGGCGACCATTCGACCGGACCATTTCTCGACATAACACGTTCACCGAATTTGCCTTGCAATAAATCGATTGTGACGTGTGCTGTGTGACTAGTGGCACAGTCTTGTTGAAACCACATATCGCTGATATCAAGTTCATCAAATTCTGGCCACAAATAATCTTCCAACATAGCACGATAGCGCTCTCCATTGACGGTAACATGACGATCGTTTTCATCCACGAAAAACTACGGCCCAATCATATCTCCTGCATGAAAATCGCACCAAACAGTAACTTTTTGCGGGTGCAACGGTGTCTCAAAAAGCACTTGTGGGTTTGTTGCTGACCAATAACGCATATTTTGCTTATTGACAAAGCCATTGAACCAGAAATGAGCTTCATCGCTGAAGATGATTTTTCGCTCTTAAAGTTGCGACCACCGACTCAGAATTTCGGTAGTAATTTTTAATAATTTCCAAACGTTGCTGGTTCGTGAACTTTACCATGATGAAAATGTTGACTATAACTAACGTTTTGACATTGACAGTTGATTAAAAAAGTTTAAGGGTGCGTTCACATAAAGATACGAAATTGTTATGTCCCTAATGGAAAACCCTTTACTATTGTTCCAGTCTCTCCAATTACTTATTGCGCATTCCCAATTAATATATAAATTTTCTCCTAAGCTCTGTATAGGTTTTATCCAAAAAATTTGATAGATATTCTATTCAAAACTACAAGTTCATTATCTTCGCAAAAATCTATAAACAATCGTCCATTTTTATTTACCACTTTATCCCTTGAACTCCTACGTACTTTACCGCTGATAATATCACTTATAAAAATGTCATCTACTTTCGCTTGTAATTCACCGATTCGTTTTGCAGAAAACTTTCTTTTACTATTTCAAACTCTTGATTCCAGCTTTTGCCATTTATATACAACGGAATAAGATTTATCATTCTTGTGGCCACAGTGATCACCACTATGTTCAAATATTGTACGTACTTGAATGAATATTTGACCCCTGCACTTTCCAAGTTCTTTTTAATACCACACAATTTTCCCCCACTAGCCCGACCGTGTTGCTGATTTCCAATATAAATTAAATCCTTTAAAATATTTTTCATATCTCCCAAAATTTTCAGTTTTCAGTTTGAACATGTGTTTCTATGAATATATCGAAACTCTGTATATAGTCAAAAAATTCGTTATACTTGTATAGTAAAGGGTTATCCATTTCGCGGATTCAAAAGTATAGGGCTAGAATTCGACATCTGTCAAACTGAGTTGTTAAAACAATTTCTTTCTTTTTCAGTTCAAAGTCTGACATTTGCGAAAATGGATCGCTTAACTCTCGCACAACGTATTAAAATTGTAAAAACCTACTATAAAAATGGTGATTCTGCCACAGCCACATATCGTGCTTTAAGAGGAGATTATGGTTTACATAATCGTCCAACTACGCAAGCAATTGGCAAAATTGTGAAGAAATATGAAGAGACTGGATCGGTTACAGATATTGTAAGGCCTGTGCATCATCGTTTCGCTCGTACCACCGAAAATATCGCTGCTGTAAGTGAAAGTGTTGCCGAAGACCCGAATGTGTCGATTCCTCGTCGTTCTCAGGAATTAGGACTGTCTTACGGCACATTATGGCGTATTTTGTATTTGGATCTACACCTACATCCATATAAAATCCAGCTCACACAACAACTGAAGCCAGAAGACCATTCACAACGTCGTAGATACGTCGAATGGGTGCTTGAACAACAGGCGGTGGACGGCGATTTTTCGAACAAAATTTTCTTCAGCGACGAAGCACATTTCTCACTCGGTGGGTATGTTAACAAACAAAATTGTCGTATTTGGGGTTCTGAGAATCCTCAAGTAATTGAAGAGAGGCCACTACATCCACAAAAAGTCACTGCTTGGTGCGCTCTTTGGTCCGGAGGTGTGATTGGACCTTACTTCTTCGAAAACGACGATGGAACGACTGTCAACGTCAATTCGGAGCGTTATGGTCATATGATAACCGACTTTTTTTTGCCTGCGACTTAAAAGAATACGACTTAGAGAATATGTGGTTTCAACAAGACGGTGCCACATGCCACACAACTCGAGCGAATATGGCTTTATTGCAAGAGAAATTTTCTGGCCGCGTAATTTCTCGTCGTGGCGATATCAAGTGGCCACCAAGATCATGCGATTTGACACCGCTTGACTTTTTTTTGTGGGGCTACGCGAAAGACCGTGTTTATGCAGATAAACCTTTAACTCTTGAGCACCTAAAAACCAACATTCGTCACGTTATGGCTGAGATACCGCCCAATATGTGTCAAAAAGTGGTCGAAAATTACCTCAAAAGAATCGATGCTTGCAACAATTCGCGTGGTGGTCATTTAAATGATGTAGTATTTCACCATAATGTCAACGTTCAAACTTTATAATAAAAAAGAAATATCATGATAAAAAATATTTTATATGTTTTATTTACATTTACTTTTGAAACCGCAAAATGGATAACCCTGTACTTTGCCAGCTAAACCGTGGACATTATACGACACAATTTTTAAAATCTTATAGTTTTGTTCTGTTTCATTTCTTTCTTCGTCATTGCTATCACTGATGCTTTTTACAATTTTTACGTTCTTATCTTTGTCTGAAAAATTTTTATCAATTATTTTTACTGTATTTACGTTCTTCTTAATCAGTTTTTTGCATTACTTTTTCCTAAGAGAAAGTTATAAGATAAATCTAATCCTACCATATTACTACCATAAATAGCTTGAAATATTTTTTCTGCAGGCTGACCCTCGCACATAAGAACCACACTACCAATAAAAGTCAACGATTTGTTCTCGACTCGTATTTTATCGTTTCTGACTATTATCTTCTGCGACGGTTTTAATGTCTTAAGCTCTTTTTTTAACTGAAACAATATTTTTTTATGCTTGCTTAGGTCTTTCCCAATGAATATTGCTGTTCCTGCCAAGTTTTTAGCATTTTCGAAAATTTCGCTGACCATTTCCGTTGTTTGAAAGGCTGCCACTACTCCCATTTTATTATTTCGCTCGTACAGTACCTGTGCTTCACAAACTCTAGTATGTTGCAGTTTCTTTGCATAGTTCTTGGACCGCCAACATTGGATTTTCATCTTTTGGTAAACTTTTCACCACTATGTTATTTGTATTGCTTTGGTTAACCAGCCGGTGTAGCTCTTTCCTGTCCAGTTCCCTGTCTCGTTCAAGTTACTCCAAATGTTTCCTCAATCTTTTATTTTCCGCTTTCAGGTCTTCAATCTGGTCTCCAATCGAATCCTTCAAATCTTGTATGTCATCTTTTGACGCCAATGATTCCATTTTTTTGTTAAAGTTGATTTGGATGCCTCGTATAGCTGTCATAATTTCATGCAAGGACGGATCCGTTGATGTTTCACCTACTTTCCTTTTTGCCGCAGGATTTGTTGTCGACGTGTTATTCATTGTATTGTTAGTATTAATTGGTAATTGTATGTTAGTATTAATTGGTCTGGCGGCAGCAATTAAAACCACAGCCAAATGCTATGTTAGTACTATTTTAGTCAATAATATTGTAGACTACTTTTAGGATGTATGATTAGTTAATAACTTAATATCAAGTAATGGTTCTTGTGTTCACTAACTAATATTAATAAGTTTCTGCTGTAAATAGGTTTCAATTCTGCAGGTCAAAGTCCAAGTTTTTGATAAGTAATAGAAGGATTACCTCTGCTCAGAACTACTGCTTTATTATCACTTATTGAAATATCTGATCCACCGGATATCTGAATTTCAACATACCGATTCACTCAACGACAAACACTTTCGATTAAGGATAGTCTTAATATTTAAATTTTTGGTTATTATTACGAAAACCCTTTATTATATAACGAATTATAAATTTACTTTCTGCGCTGAACAGTGTTGCCTATATATCCTATAGCCTATATATGCTTAATACGCTGTTATTCATAAATTGGAGCAACGTTGGAATATATGGATTGAGCTTTTAGGAGAATATACTGAATAATAAAAAGCATTTCAAGCCATATAATCGTGTTAGAAAAAGTTGTCAAATGTTGACCAAATTTGACCAAAAATGAAACACTTTTATTTCATCTGAGTAAAACTTCTGGTTCAACAAGGTTCTATCGAGCGTACTGTGTGAAGGGTTGAAGCCTATGCTCAGCAACCTGATTGGACCGTATCAGTGTGGCTTCAGACCTGGTAAATCCACCATCGATCAGACTTTCACACTGCGCCAAATCCTGCAGAAGACTCAAGAAAAACAGATCGACACACACCACCTATTTGTTGATTATAAAGCCGCTTTCGACAGTCCGGTAAGGGATGACCTCTACGCAACTATGTCTGAGTTCGGTATTCCTGCATAACTCCTGTTGTGCAGTGAAAATTGGGAAGGACCTCTCCGCACCGTTTAATACCGAACGGGGTTTCACACAAGGTGATTCGTTATCGTGCGACTTCTTCAATCTTATTATGGAGAAAATAATACGAGCTGCTTATCTACGACATAATGGCGCTATCTTCTACAAAAGTGTCATGCTGTTAGCGTATGCCGACGATATTGACATAATCGTCATGAACACGCGAGCAGTCAGTGCAGCATTCTCAGAGTTGGAAAGAGAGTCGCGACGGATGGGTCTCACGGTGAACGAGGGCAAGACGAAGTATCTAGTGTCAACAAACAAAGAGTCCCGGCGTCTTGGACAGCACGTCACTGTTGACAACTACGCTTTTGAAGTAGTAAGGGACTTTGTCTATCTTGGAACCAGCATTAACAGCAGTAATGACGTCAGCTTGGAGATCATGCGTAGGATAACTCTTGCTAACAGGTGTTACTTTGGGCTGAGTAAGCAATTGAGAAGTCGAGCCCTCTCTCGAAGAACGAAAACTACACTCTACAAGTCTCTCATCATGCCTGTCCTAACATATGGCGCTGAAGCCTGGACAATTTCCACCTCGGATGAGCGAATGCTTGGAGTTTTCGAGAGAAAAGTCCTACGCAAGATCTTTGGACCTATTTGCGTTGGTGGCGAGTACCGAATAAGGTACAACCATGAGCTGTACGAGCTGTATGCCGATATTGACATAGTAAAGCGTATCATGTCATGTCGAGCGAATGGAAGAACACGCTCCAGCCAAGAAGGTGTTATATTCGGAACCCGCTGGAGGACGACGCAGAAGAGGAAGACCAAACCTCAGGTGGAAAGACCAAGAACTAGAGAACCTGACGGCGCTTGGAATTTCTAACTGGCGCCAGCTAGCGAAGAACAGAGATGGCTGGCGAAGCATGTTATTTTCGGCCTAAATCGATATTCGGTTGTTATGGCCACATAAGTAATTAAGTAAGTATATATATATATATATATATATATATATATATATATATATATACATATATATATACATATATACATATATATATATATACATATATATATATATATATATACACACACATATATATATATATATATACATATATATATAAAAAAAAAAATATATATATATATATATATATATATATATATATATATATACATATATATATACATATATATATATATATATATATATATATATATATATATATATATATATATATATATATATATATATATATATATATATTGATTATGTGAGGGGTGGAGTGCAAGGTGAACTCGTTCATCCAGGTGATCGTTGTGTGTGTGAGTGTGGGGATATTGCTTTGTGCAATGCTGCTTATAATAACACTCGCGATTTTTTCTATTTCAAATTAACAATATTTATTTGATGTTATCGTCTTAAAGTAAATAGAGAGAGATCCAAATGTTTGCGGGCATTAGCTGTGTATGTTCTTTTAAGATGTCACTTGAGAATAATAATAAAATAATCAAAACGGGCGGAAAGAAGAGAAGAATGTTATATCAGTAAGAGGGTTGCCAGCCCACTCAAATTAAGCAAAACAAATAGTGCATACGTCTTACTCTGGCGTAGACATTCCGCCCCCCTTGCAGGGATACTGCAAAGGAGACGAAACCCCTACCTCAGGTAGAGACAAAGGGAGAAAAGGAAATTACAATTTAGAAAAGAGATATATAAAAATTTAGGGGATACATAAGAAAATTCATTTTCATTCTTAAAATGTTTAAAATTTTAATATCTGCCCATCAGCAACGGGAATACGAATCCGGTCTCACGATTGATTGATAATAAGTAAGCTCCTCACTGCGTGATGTATATCTTATTAAACTCGATACGAATAATCGAATCGATCATATTCGTTAAATCACTTGTAGGTGATGAGAGATGCTGAGACTACTTGTATTGCACTGAATTAAAAAAAATCCTTAGAGAGAGCTGCTAAATGCTGAATGTTGAGCGGAACGAATGTTGTTTTTAAACGTTGATGAGTGTTGATTGTTGACTGCTGATTGTTAGATATACGCATCTCCTCAAAATAGTGTAATACTTGTATCACTTCTACAATTAGAGTAGTGATCTGCCAGAACTTTCTGTGGGTATTTCCAAAGTATACAATTTTTTTTTTTTTTTTTTTTTTTTTTTTTTACAAGTTTTTTTATTGAATCTTTCTAAAATTACTTAGAAACTAACAATATGTAATCAAATCTTACAAACTAAATAAAATTATGTGATATTCCCAACGTTCCATCACAATTTGTTGACTCACGAGGTATAGCAATTTCACAGCATATTCAGTGTGTCTTTTCTTTTTAATCGACGATGCCCCGTGCTCAGCAACAATTGCCTAGCAAGGGGATTCGGATGACTGTGTAATTTTTGAATGTAGCTTCTGCAAGACATTGCAACTTCCTCAGAAATTGTGGGTACATTTAAATCTCGATGGATGTTAACGTTCCTCATATACCAAGGCGCGTTTACAATAATTCGCAGACACTTGGATTGTATTCGCTGCAATTTTTCGATATTTGAGGGAGATGCGGTGCCCCAAAACTGAATACCATAAGTCCAGATTGGCTTCAGGATTGCTTTATATAATAGCACTTTGTATTCGAGATTCAACTTTGATTTTTTGTGTAACAGCCACCATAACTGATTAATTTTAAGCTTGATCTGAGTTTTCTTTGCCTCTATGTGATTTTTCCAGGTCAGCCTTCTGTCGAGGTGAATACCCAAGTACTTTGTTGAGGAACATTGTGGAACTGATTGGCCATTAATTTTAAGTGGGGGACATGTATCTGGCCTTAGCGTGAAGGTTACATGTACGCTCTTTGATTCATTGACTTTTATACGCCATTTTGCTAGCCAGATTTCGAGAGAATCGATATGAGTCTGCAGGAGTTTAGTAGCTTCTATGGGGTTAGAGCGAGAGCACAATATTGCCGTATCATCTGCAAAGGTCGATATAAATGTATGGTTATTGCTGGGCATATCTGTAGTGTATAAGAGATACAGTAAGGGGCCCAAAACGCTTCCTTGAGGAACGCCAGCGTGAATATCCAATGGATTTGTTGTGTAATCCTTGTGATGTACCAGAAATTGTCTTTTCGTGAGGTAGCTACTAAGCAATGAGGAGACATTTGCAGGCAGTAATAGTTTGAGTTTGTAAATAAGGCCGTCGTGCCATACTTTATCGAAAGCTTGAGTGATATCAAGAAAGACAGCTGAGCAATACTTTTTTTCTTCAAAAGTGTTCCTTATCAGAGTTACAATGCGGTGGACTTGTTCTATTGTGCCGTGCTGTTTTCTAAATCCAAACTGATGTTGAGGAATCAGTTGGTTGAGATTAATAAATGGAGTTATATTCATGACAAGTAGCTTTTCGAATACTTTAGAAAGTAGAGGCAGGAGGCTGATAGGTCTGTACGATGCAACTTTTGTAGGGTCTTTTCCTGGTTTTGCTATCATAATAATTTTTGAAGTTTTCCAGCATTTGGGATAGTGTTTAATACGAAGGATAGCATTGAAAATGTGCATGAGATGAATTACTGAAGCCGGAGGTAGCTCTTTTATCATTTTACCGGTAATTTTATCTGGACCAGGTGATTTTTTTGGGTTTAAATCTTTATAAATTGCTTTGAATATGTCCTTTTTTTTAATTTTGAGCGTTATTGAGCAAGGTTGAGAAGTTAATATTGGTAATGAGGACTGTGAAGAGGGTGGATTGGGTGTAAACACACTTTTTAGGTGGTTTGCAAAAGCCAAACCCTTCTCACAGTTGCTTCTAGCCCAATTACCGTCACTCAAACGGATGGGGGAATCAGTGAGAATTGGCCGATTTGAGTTTTTTGCTGATTTCCACAAAGAGTAGTCTGACGCTTCACCAGGTGTTAATTTCGCTATGTGCTCTTCTAACTCTTTGTTGTTTTTATTTTTTAAGGCTTGCTTTAACTTTCGAGTGCAGTGCTGTAGCTGTGTTTTCAGATTCGGTGATCTGAATTCTTGCCATTGTCTTCGGAGTCTTCTTTTCTGTCTTACTAGCAATTCAATATCGGCTGGTGTGTATGGGCTATAGTTTGATTGCTTGCATACCTTTGTGCAGGTGGCTGAGCTGAGAGCTAATGAGAGCAGCTGGTTGAATTTTTCGAGTGCTGAGTCTACATCGTGTCCATTTCTTAATACAGTACTCAGAGGAAGATGGGAATTTATATATTTCTTGAATTTTAACCAGTCTATTTTCTTTCTAACGCAATTACCTTGGGGGCTTGGTGATTTTATAGATATTACCGTGGGTGAGTGGTCAGATGATAGATCATAATTACACTCTGTGGAGATATTTTCCATCTGGAAACCTTTGGCGACTCCAAAGTCGATGAGATCGGGTATTTTCCTCTTGTCCGTCGGCCAATATGTCGGTTGACCATTTGAAATAACATCGTAGCCATGGTTAGTGATGATTGAACATAGTCTTCTGCCTTTTGGAGTTATTAAGCGGGAGCCCCAGTGAGTGTGTTTGGCGTTGAAATCGCCAGCAACCAAGAATTTGCTACCAAGAGTTGAGAAAAATTCTTTATATTGCTGTTCGGTAATACTGTATCTTGGGGGACAGTATATCGCAGATATTACTAGCTTAGAGATGTATTCTTCCAGACATATAGATGTTGCTTGCAAGTAGACGCTACTGAAATCTTCGAGAACATGATGCTTTATTCTGCTTTTTATCAATATGGCAGTTCCTCCGCGTGCCTTACCATGCGGATGATTTGTGGTGTACAGTTTGTAATATGGTATTTGGTAGCAATTTTTGTCAGTGAAATGGGTCTCAGATATCATCATTATGTCGATTTGGTTGGATGCAAGGAATTGAATTAGCTCCAAACGGTGCTGGCTTAAGCCGTTGGCGTTCCAGTGGCATATCTTGAGACAACTCATGGTCTGGATAGCAATGTTTGGAGTAACATCGATTGATTTTTCATCATTTCTTGCATCATTGTTTGCATTGAGTTCATGAATTGGTTCATATTCTGAATTAATGTTTGAAGCAAATGTTCAAGGGTACTTGGCTGTTGGGTGGGCAGTGAGTGTTTCTGCTCATTATTTACATTGCTTTGTTGGTGTGTGTTTTGTTTTAACACGCTAGCGTATGAATTGGTTTGATTCTTGTTTGGGATTGCAGAGAAGAATTGTGTTGCATCAATATTTTGTCTCTTACTTGAGTTGGCTATCTGAGTTTGCTCAACTTGTTTTAGAGGTTGATTGCTAGCGGAGAAATTTAGCTTTAGGGTTGTATATACTGGGCAACCTCTATAATTTGCGGTGTGATTACCTCCACAATTGCTGCATTTTTTCATGCTAGCATCGCCTTTAGATTTTGGGCATATGTTTGATTTATGGAGATCTCCACAAATCACACAAACAGCTGGCAGGGTACAATATGTCTTAGTATGTCCATATTCTTGGCAGTTACTGCACTGAGGAGGTCCAGTTCTCTTATGGGGTTCTTCGATTGTGATTTTGCGATGCAATAAATATCGAATTTTATATATGGGGTGTACTTCACCTTTTTTCAGGGGTTTTGTTTCAGGCTGAAGCTCAATACGATATAACGGTTGAGGTATATTGCTCTTGTTGAGAATGTTGAATACTGTTTTGGCTTGAAACCCTTCTTCCTGAAGGGCAAGTTTGATTTCGTTAATGTCAACGTTGGGTTCGACGCCTTTGAGTACAACGATTAAGCCCTTACTACTTTTTAGCTGATATGTGTAGTAATTCTTTTTTACAGCATCAAATTCCGCAATTACTTTGCGATAATGAGTTTCGCTGTAGATTTGCACTTTCGTTTCCTCAATTTGGCCTTTGCGAATAGGAACAACGTGGAAATTCTTTGGTCCTATAAGACTTGTAATTCTAGAAATCAACTTATCTGAGTTGCGTTCTCTTAAGAAAATGGGTGGGGGTTTGAAATTTTTCTTGGAGATAATATTTTCGTCACTTTCATCACCTGAAAGCAAAGCGTATCTATTTTCCGAACTGATAGGGGCAGTGTTCTGCTTTTGAATTTTTGTTGAATTCATTTGTTTTGAATTTTGTGGACTTCTTTTTCGCTTTACTACAGTAATGTAGCGATCAATTCCAGTTTGAACAGCAACTGGTTCTTTATTAGTCATCGCACTAGTTGCTTTAACTACTGGGTCATGCACTTCAGTAGAAAGGCCGTTATTTGTTTGCTTTGATGTTGTAGCTGTTGGTGTTACAGCAGGAGAAGCGCATTGTACACTCCACGGTATAGAGGGAGATAGTATATCACGAGAGAACAAACTATTTTTTTTGTCTGTATTTATTGTTGTTGCAAATTTTGATGTAGTGTTAGAGTGAGGAATATGTACAGGCAAAAGATTAACACTGTTACTTTCACTTGTGCAGTGTGTATCAACTGTTTTTTTTGATAGTGCACTAATCGGGGGGGTTTGCGCGGGTGATTGCAAATTATTGTTTACACACACATTAACAGGCGATTGCCGTTGCCGGGGAGGAGAGCGCTGAACACTCATATTATAAACAAATTGTTTGCAAACGATATTATTTTATTTTTTTTTTTCTAAAAAAAAAAAAACAAATCACCGAAATAACTCCTTGAGTTTCTTAGCGTCTTTTCGCAAAATATTAAAATTTTTTTTTTTTTTTATACCGAAAACAATAACTTTTCCGACTCTATCAAACACGTCCACTCTTATTGGTGACTTTCACGAACACTTCAATCAAGTATACAATTTGTCGCATTATAAAGTACTCTTTCTTCCATCGTAGACAGAAGGATTTGTTGAGAGTATAGAGATATAACAGCTGGTCGTATACCAGATTAACGGGAGAGATATATCTTCCTTCGAGATGTTAGATTTGCGGGATTTCTTAGCTCAGCTAGATTTAGAGTGTTTCGGGTTCATGATAGTTCGATCCCAAACTCGGTTCATGAATATGCAGCAAACATTGTGGAATATGGGATTATTCATACGCTTGTAAACTACGCCAGAGCATAGTTTCACTGAAGCTTCGTAGAAGTTCGTGATTTATATCGGGAGTTACTGTGGACTGAACAACGTAAGGGAGGGATGCGTATGACGGTCAGGATCGGGTACTCTGACAAAACGTTACTACATAATACGGGTGTGGCTTCAAGCCACAATTCTCTTATCACATTTTACGTAACAATAATCTCGAGAGGCTAGTTTTAGGCGGGATCGAATTCATTGGCATTCGAGTACAAATTTTCTCGTTGATTAAACAACCTTTCTCTGAAGAGTGATAATTTGAATTTCCCATTCTATTGAATATCGTTGTATGGAACGGATTATGTGTTGCAGTCATCTTGGACGAGAGATGTCTTCTTCTTGTATGCGATATGTAAGATCGAACCTTTGCATCTGGGGGAGCATTGTATAATGGCGAACTTTCCGCGTTACTCCGTGAACCAGGGAATGATATTGTTTCCCACAAAGTCGGCATGAAAACTCGCTATGGCATTTGCAAGGGTATGCGTAGTTGCCAAGCAGTTGTTACAAATTCCGTACTGATGCACACAGAGTATTCTTTCTTCAACCGTAAGTTTGGAGAGCTCTGTACAGTGTCGCAGGCGGTACTTGCATCTAAATAGCGGGCAGCATGTCTTCGTGACAGTAGTATGCAACGAACTAACATCTTTAGTTGTTGTGTTTTTTCCGAACATTTGGGGTGTTTTCTATCATTCGTTCGTGTCGGTTGCTTATCGCATCTAGTACGAGGAGATAAACGCTAGAGTTTGTCGAAATGGATTTGACAGATGGGTACCGTTCGAAAGAAAAATCTTTTTGATATTAAATTTGTTATGCATCAGCCGGGGATTGAACCACGACCTACAGATCATAAGGCCAACACATTAACCACTGAGCCACGGCACCCACTTGGAGGTGCATAGAAGGAGAAAAAACATACACCATCTATTACCACCCATATGAAACCTGAGTAGCCTGTGGAGGCACACTCTGGTACGCTTTACTATCAGTGCTCCATTTTGCCGCTTTTTTGAATTCATCCGTCCTCCATTCACAGCGATTCATGTTGTAATGTTGATCGCACAACAGACAAAGGTCGAACTGTTGCTAAGTAACCGTTTGTTGCAGGAGATCCTGTGCTACGGTGCTGTGGTTTAAGTTGAGTTGAACGATTTTCATCTTCCCTCTCTCTTTAAAGCCTTCTGGTGTTCAGGATAACTGCCACTTCTAGCAGCATGTTTACCTCCACAAAGAACACATTTATGTGCATTCTGCCAATTTGCAGCTTGGTGGCCTTCCTGACCACATTTGCTCCATTTTCTGTTATCTATGCTATACAGGGAGGCCATTGAAAAGTTGACACAAGGCCTTTAGGAGCAGCTGCGTGTACAGGGTACAATGGGTACAATCAGCGCAAACCAGCATGTGACCAGACCAGAGCCTCTGTGTTATAGCCATTGTTTCCAGTATATATATATATATATATATATATATATATATATATATATATATATATATATGTATATGTGTGTGTGTGTATGTATATATATAAATATATGTGTATGTGTGTATGTATATATATAAATATATAAATATATATATATATATATATATATATATATATAAAAATAAATATATATATATATATATATATATATATATATATATATATATATATAAATATATATATATATATATATGTATATATAAATATATATATATATATATATATATATATATATATATATATATATATATATATATATATATATATATATACTTACTTATGTAGCCATAACAACCAAATATCGATTTAGGCCGAATATAACATTCTTCGCCAGCCATCTTTGTTCTTCGGTAGCTGGCGCCAGTTAGAAATTCCAAGCGCCGTCAGGTTCAGCGCCATATGTTATGACAGGCATGATGAGAGACTTGTAGAGTGTAGTTTTCGTTCTTCGAGAGAGAGCGCGACTTCTCAATTGCTTATTTAGCCAAAAGTAGCACCCGAGTTGCAAGAATGATCCTTCGCAATATCTCCAAGCTGACGTCATAATTGCTGTTAATGCTGGTTCCAAGATAGACAAAGTCCCTTACTACCCTTAGCGTAGTTGTCTACAGTGATTTGCTGTCCAAGACGCAGGGACTCTTTGTTTGTTGACACTAGCTACTTCGTCTTGCCCTCGTTCACCGTAAGACCCTCCGACGTGACTCTATTTCCAACTCAGAATGCTGCACTGACTGCTCGCGTGTTCATGCCGATTATGTCAATATCGTCGGCATGCGCCAACAGCATGACACTTTTGTAGAAGATAGTGCCATTATGTAGTAGATCAGCAGCTCGTATTATTTTCTCCATAATAAGATTGAAGAAGTCGCACGATAACGAATCACCTTGCCTTAAACCCCGTTCGGTATTAAACGGTGCGGAGAAGTCCTCCGCAATTTTCACTGCACAACGGGAGTTATACGGCATCATTCTACAAAGTCGAATGAGCTTTGCAGGAATACCGAACTCAGACATTGTTGTGTAGAGGTAATACCTTATTGGACTGTCGAAAGATGCTTTAAAATCAACAAATAGGTGGTGTGTGTCGATCTGTTTTTCTTAAGTCTTCTCCAGGATTTGGCACAGTGTGAAAATTTGATTGATGGTAGATTTACCAGGTCTGAAGCCACACTGATAAGGTCCAATCCGGTTGTTGAGCATGGGCTTCAATCTTTCACACAATACGCTCGATAGGACCTTGTATGCGATGCTCAGGAGATTTATTCCACGGTAGTTGGCGCAATTTGTGGGGTCTCCTTTTTAATGTACGAGACAGAGAACACTGAGCCTCCAATCATCAGGCATGCTTTCATCCGGCCATATTCTGATTATGAGCGGGTGCATGCAGGAGAGCAGCTCATCGCATCCGGTCTTAAACAACTCGGCAGGCAGGCCATCAGCGCCTGCAGCTTTGTTGTTCTTCAGCCTTAAAATAGCCGTTTCGACCTCGTCATAGTCGAGTGGTGGAACATCAACACCATAATCTGTAGTTGGGGTTATCGGGCAATCTCCTCCAGTGGCGGAATTGTTCGTAGCATCGCCATTCAGTAACGTGGAGAGGTGTTCCCTCTATTGGCTCAGTACACTCTGGACATCTGTAACCAGACTCCCATTACCATCACGCCATCACGACAAGAAGAGGCTCCGAGATTTAAACCTCCACTCAGGCGTTTCATCTTTTCGAAGAATTTTCGAGTCTGTATATATATATATATATATATATATATATATATATATATATATATATATATATCTATATATATATATATATATATATATCTATATATATATATATATATATATATATATATATATATATATATATATATATATATATATATATATATATATATATATATATATATAAAGGGTTATCCATTTCGCGGTTTCAAAAGTATAGGGCTAGAATTCGACATCTGTCAAACTGAGTTGTTAAAACAATTTCTTTCTTTTTCAGTTCAAAGTCTGACATTTGCGAAAATGGATCGCTTAACTATCGCACAATGCATTAAAATTGTAAAAACCTACTACAAAAATGGTGATTCTGCCACAGCCACATATCGTGCTTTAAGAGGAGATTATGGTTTACATAATCGTCCAACTACGCAAGCAATTGGCAAAATTGTGAAGAAATATGAAGAGACTGGATCGGTTACAGATATTGTAAGGCCTGTGCATCATCGTTTCGCTCGTACCACCGAAAATATCGCTGCTGTAAGTGAAAGTGTTGCCGAAGACCAGAATGTGTCGATTCCTCGTTGTTCTCAGGAATTAGGACTGTCTTACGGCACATTATGGCGTATTTTGTATTTGGATCTACACCTACATCCATATAAAATCCAGCTCACACAACAACTGAAGCCAGCTGGACATTCACAATGTCGTAGATACGTCGAATGGGTGCTTGACCAACAGGCGGTGGACGGCGATTTTTCGAACAAAATTTTCTTCAGCGACGAAGCACATTTCTCACTCGGTGGGTATGTTAACAAACAAAATTGTCGTATTTGGGGTTCTGAGAATCCTCAAGTAATTGAAGAGAGGCCACTACATCCACAAAAAGTCACTGCTTGGTGCGCTCTTTGGTCCGGAGGTGTGATTGGACCTTACTTCTTCGAAAACGACTATGGAACGACTGTCACCGTCAATTCGGAGCGTTATGGTCATATGATAACCGACTATTTTTTGTATGCTATTGAAGAATACAACTTGGAGAATATGTGGTTTCAACAAGACGGTGCCACATGCCACACAACTCGAGCGAATATGGCTTTATTGCAAGAGAAATTTTCTGGCCGCGTAATTTCTCGTCGTGGCGATATCAAGTGGCCACCAAGATCATGCGATTTGACACCGCTTGACTTTTTTTTGTGGGGCTACGCGAAAGACCGTGTTTATGCAGATAAACCTTTAACTCTTGAGCACCTAAAAACCAACATTCGTCACGTTATGGCTGAGATACCGCCCAATATGTGTCAAAAAGTGGTCGAAAATTACCTCAAAAGAATCGATGCTTGCAACAATTCGCGTGGTGGTTATTTAAATGATGTAGTATTTCACACATAATGTCAACGTTCTTCTTTATAATAAAAAAGAAATATCATGATAAAAAGTACTTTATATGTGTTTTATTTACATTTACTTTTGAAACCGCAAAATGGATAACCCTTTACATATATATATATATACATATATATATATATCTATATATATATATATACATATATATATATATATATACACACATATATATATATATATACACATATATATATATATATATATATATATATATATATACATATATATATATATATATATATATATATATATATATACATATATATATATATATATATATATATATATATATATATATATATATATATATATATATATATATATTGTAACACGCGTATTCGTGCTACAAATTAATAATATTAAAATATAATAATAATAATTAAAAAAACTATATAAAAATCATGTCGCAATTCGGTATCGAACCCGTACATGTGGGCAAGGTCAGGTGGTGGGACGAACCCACGAAACACTTGTGCCAAGACACATTACAACTTCGATGCAGATAAATGAGTTTGTATATTTGCTTGTGCTTAATTCAGTTGATGTAAATTAATTGATATGATGATATGATGATGATATGTGATTTGATTGATATGTGATGATACCTTTATTTGTTAATGAGGGGTAGTCATATAGCTTGCTCTGCTTACTCTGTGATGGCGCTTTCATTATTATTAATGGGGGCCCTCCATGTGGCGACCACCGGGCAACGTCTTCCTGGCACCCGCTGGGAGGCGGCTGAAGTGAGTGGCGAAAATCTCCTCGGTTAGAGGTTGTGCGTTGGGTTTGGGACCCGCCACATAAAAAACCCCCCCAATGAAAAAAACAAATATGCCTCGGATAAGGACTACCGCTTTTGTTGATGACCCTCGCAAACGAAAAAAGGACCACGATTTACGGATATGCACCTGGAATGTCCGATCCCTTTATAGGGAGGGTGCCTCTATCCAGCTGGTTGATGTCCTCGAAAAATACAGAGCTGACATCACCGCTCTCCAGGAAATGCGATGGGCAGGACAGGGCTGCTCCAAAAGAGCGTCCTGTGACATCTACTACAGTTGCCATGCTGAACGGCACGAATTAGGATGTGGATTTTTGGTCAGCAAGAGACTACGACATCTTGTCTCACAGTTCACGCCTGTGAACGAACGGCTGGCCACAATCCGCATCAAGGGAAAATTTTTCAACATCAGCCTTATATGTGCCCACGCTCCGACGGATGAGAAGGACAATGTGACCAAGGAGAGTTATTTCAGCGCCTCGAAGAAGCTTATGACCGCTGCCCCCGCCACGATATCAAAATCGTGCTTGGCGACTTTAATGCCAGGGTGGGCAAGGAAGGTACCTTTGGTCCAACTGTCGGAAAATTCAGCCTCCACCAGAACACCTCCGATAACGGAATGAGGCTGATCGACTTCGCCGCAGCACGAAACATGGTAATTGGTGGTACCAGATTCCAGCATCTCGACATCCACAAAGCGACATGGCTGTCTCCAGATCAACGTACAAGAAACCAAATTGATCATGTGGTGATTGACGGAAGGCATGCTTCCAGTGTGATGGACGTGAAATCGATCCGTGGTGCCAACATCTACTCGGATCACTACCTTGTTGCAGCTAAGGTGCGCACACGCCTATGTGTCGCAAATAACAAGAGGAGTCCCACACAGAGAAAGCTCGACGTCAGTAAGCTGCGATCACCACAGACAGCACATGCATTTTCCACTCGACTATCGGATCTGCTTATGCAGAACACTCTCCCACTTGATGATACATGCGCACGGTGGACACATATATCCCACTCCATGACTACTGCTGCCGAGGAGGTAATCGGTTACTACCGGCCTCTGAGGAATGAGTGGTATGATCAGGAGTGTCGCGACGCTACCGCAGAGAAAGACGCCGCCTACAGAAAAACCCTGCGTGCAGGCGTAACGCGAGCTGTTAAGGAGCGGTATAGAGAGAAAAGGAGTGCAGAGAGAAGTCTTTTCAGGCGCAAGAAGAGGGAGTTGGAAAGACGCGAGTGTGAGGAGATAGAGATGTGTACCGACAAGAATGAGACTCAAAAATTCTTTGAAAAGATCAAGCGCCTGAATGGAGGTTTAAATCCCGGAGCCTCTTCTTGTCGTGATGGAAATGGGAATCTGGTTACGGATGTCCAGAGTGTACTGAGCCTATGGAGGGAACACTTCTCCACGTTACTGAATGGCGATGCTACGAACAATTCCGCCAGTAGAGGAGAATGCCCGATAACCCCAATTACAGATGATGGTGTTGATGTTCCACCACCCGACTATGACGAGGTTGAAACGGCCATTTTAAGGCTAAAGAACAACAAAGCTGCAAGTGCTGATGGCCTGCCTGCCGAGTTGCTTAAGACCGGAGGCGATGAGCTGCTCACCCGCATGCACCAGCTCATAAGCAGAATATGGTCGGATGAAAGCATGCCTGATGATTGGAGGCTCAGTGTTCTCTGTCCTGTACATAAAAAAGGAGACCCCACAATTTGCGCCAACTACCGTGGAATAAGTCTCCTGAGTATCGCATACAAGGTTCTATCGAGCGTACTGTGTGAAAGGTTGAATCAGTGTGGCTTCAGACCTGGTAAATCCACCATCGACCAGATTTTCACACTGCGCCAAATCCTGGAGAAGACCCAAGAAAAACAGATCGACACACACCACCTATTTGTTTATTATAAAGCCGCTTTCGACAGTCCGGTAAGGGATTACCTCTATGCAACAATGTCTGAGTGCGGTATTCCTGCAAAGCTCATTCGACTTTATAAAATGACACTGCATAACTCCCGTTGTGCAGTAAACATTGGGAAGGACCTCTCCGCACCGTTTAGTTCCGAACGGGGTTTCAGACAAGGTGATTCGTCGTCGTACGACTTCTTCAATCTTATTATGAAAAAAATAATACCAGCTGCTGATCTACGACATAATGGCCCTATCTTCTACAAAAGTGTCATGCTGTTGGCGCATGCCGACGATATTGACATAATCGGCATGAACACGCGAGCAGTCAGTGCAGCATTCTCAGAGTTGGAAAGAGGGTCGCGTCGAATGGGTCTCACGGTCAACGAGGGCAATACGAAGTATCTAGTGTCAACAAACAAAGAGTCCCGGCGTCTTGGACAGCACGTCACTGTTGACAACTACGCTTTTGAAGTAGTAAGGGATTTTGTCTATCTTGGAACCAGCATTAACAGCAGTAATAACGTCAGCTTGGAGATCATGCGTAGGATAACTCTTGCTAACAGGTGTTACTTTGGGCTGAGTAAGCAATTGAGAAGTCGAGCCCTCTCTCGAAGAACGAAAACTACACTCTACAAGTCTCTCATCATGCCTGTCCTAAAGTATGACGCTGAAGCCTGGACAATTTCCACCGCTAATGAGCGAATGCTTGGAGTTTTCGAGAGAAAAGTTCTACGCAAGATCTTTGGACCTATTTGCGTTGGTGGCGAGTACCGAATAAGGTACAACCATGAGCTGTACGAGCTGTATGCCGATATTGACATAGTAAAGCGCATCAAAATCCTGCGGCTGCGCTGGCTAGGTCATTTCGAGCGAATGGATGAACACGCTCCAGCTAAGAAGGTGTTATATTCGGAACCCGCTGGAGGACGACGCAGAAGGGGAAGACCAAATCTCCGGCGGAAAAACCAAGTACTGGAGAACCTGACGGCGCTTGGAATTTCTAACTGGCGCCAGCTAGCGAAGAACAGAGATGGCTGGCGAACCATGTTATTTTCGGCCTAAATCGATATTCGGTTGTTATAGCCACATAAAACAAAACAAAAACAAAACAAATTAATTTGAATTTACATGTAATGTATGTATGTATGTATGTAATGTACGTTAATTGAATAAAGGCAAAAACACAAGCAAAAATAAATGCAAACACATAGAGCAGAAATGAGAATTCTCGTTTGGTTTATCATACATTTAATAGATAAAGATCATGCTGAACCAACGAAAATCGAGAAAAGCGACATATATACATGTGCTTGACCAGTTAGGATCAATATCGAAGCGTTTTTCTTCTGTTGCCAACCAATTTGCAACAACGACCCGTTGGGCGAAATATTACCAACGAGTGCTCTATTGAAGCAGAACCATATACGGTGCGCGACAATACGAGTTCTTGCCCTAAAGTGATCCCATATACGGGAGCTTCGGGTAGTCAACTGCGAGCCTTCTGCTCTGCCAAAGTAGTCACTTTGACCGCTTCAAATCCAGGAGCAACCAGCTCAAGCGCTGGTTCCTCCTGCATTCCACTCCTTGTCTCCCCCTTACTTGCGTAGGATACGAATAGAATAGTTTCATAAATTTGTAGCCTTAGTGGAATAATTCAATTGTAGCATATTTTTCATTAATTTGTTAATTCAATTTGCCAATTCTTCTGTACTTCTAAGCCTCTTTTCTTTTTGTAAATACTTAATTTTTGTAAAATCAAATAAACGAAAAGAATAATAAAAGTAGGAATTGTACCGGGAGAGGTATATCATCCGAGCCCGAGCCGAACACTCTAGTGTCGGTAATATTACTGTCAATTTGACAGTAAGTGTGTAATTCGGTTTTCCTCCTACAACAAGAGTTTTTCGCTGCCCTCTTGTTTACCCTGGCTGGCTGAGCGTTACCCCAGCTGGAAAACAAAGGCACGCGTTACAATATATATATATATATATATATATATATATATATATATATATATATATATATATATATAAATATATATATATATATATATATATATATATATATATATATATATATATATATATATCTTTTTTTTTCTTCTTTCCTCAATAAAACTCAGCATTGCCGAATTTTTTTAAAAGAAATGTATAATTTTAGTTTTTTACAAAGAAATTAAATAAATTTAATAATGATATCTTTAACTTTATTTGTCTTTAATTAAAGTTTCAAAATAGACTTAATCGAATTGACGAACATTATCTTTAGAAGATAAAGAATAACGTTACCCTTCGAGGGTAAAACAAACGTGAAACTCTAAGTTGCCTATCTGCTTAATAAATAGATACAAATATTTAGAGATATGCATATAAAAATGAAATTTATGCCAGTCAAATGATTATCTGTGTATCGATCCACTTAGAGGTTAGTTCAAGCGTAACCCATTTCAACAACATTTCTATCAGAAAGACTAACATTTGTTCTAATGCTTCAAATATATTTTAATTTATATGCTCGTAACTTTTTAACATTTTCGAACTTTTGAAATAGTTACAGCGCCACGATGATTCCTCAACTGATGGTAAAATCAAACTGGAACAACCTTCGTCTACATCGAATGATATTGACGGTGTAGAAGCTGATAGCGCTACTGCAGCAGTGGCGGCGGTGTCCAACTCTGGTAACGCATCTATACCGTGTCAACGTCAGCTCTGTAAAAACTCTGCAAATATTGCGGTTGTCACCACGACAACAGCTCATGGAAAAAATAGCAACCATATCAATAATCATGTACAATGTGCAACGGCAACAACAACAAATCCGCTTAATGAGGGATACGATTACGACTCTACGACGGTCGATACCACCGATATCAAAGACGAGCCCGGTGACTTCATCGAAACAAATTGTCATTGGCGTAATTGCGGCATCGAATTTGGTACACAAGAGGAGCTCGTTCGCCATATTAGCAATGATCATATCCAAATCAATAAGAAGGCTTTTGTATGTCGTTGGGAGGAGTGCTCTCGTTGCGAGAAGCCTTTCAAAGCGCAGTATATGCTTGTAGTACATATGCGGAGACACACGGGCGAAAAACCACATAAATGCACGGTATATAAATAATATGATCATCTCATGAAATCTATCGACCGACCGTCGATCTTTTATCGTATATATCTATTTAATAATTTTCTTATTCTTACAGTTCGAGGGCTGTTTTAAAGCATATTCGCGCTTAGAGAACCTCAAGACCCATTTACGATCACACACTGGCGAGAAACCATATACGTGTGAATATCCTGGCTGCAATAAGGCATTCAGTAACGCCAGTGACCGAGCAAAGCATCAAAACCGAACACACAGCAACGAGGTAAGCCTACAGTAAACATGAAGTTGTAACTTTAAGGAAATTTTCATATGATATTAAAAATACAACTGTAGAGAATTTCCAGAGGTTTCTTCAAAATTTATTGGTTTGCTGAATGTAAATTCACTGGAAATAAATATTACATTTCTTTGAATGTAAAAATACCACATTTTCGGGCAAAACCTCAAAAAACTCTATTGAAACTTAATAGAGTTTCTTAGCGTCTGTTCCTGCGCTAATATCTGTATCGGCATTTGATATTTCAGTGGATAATATATGTATGTAGACTTAATTTCGGGAGCCTCTTAGTGCTATAAATATACTATATAAATGTAAATTCATAATGTCATGGGTATTTGCACACTTTCTGTTGGATACTTAAATGTATTAAGTAAAATATCCCTTTCGTTCTTGAAATTATTGTTTTTTTTTTTTGTACAATCTAGCAATTGATTAAAAATGTTGTCCCTTTTCTTTAAATGTATATTCTTCGTGCCGTATCAACAACAAGCAAACGAAAAAATTATTGAACGGCGCACACTGGGGCAAGAGACGCTCATAACTGCCGAAAAAAACTATTTGATATCAGGATACCCTCTCCATATTACATACAATCTATTCACTAAATAATGATCACTAATAAAAAGAAAATAAACAACTTTTTTAAAAAACTTTTATTGTTTTCTTAAAAATTGTATCGAACCTATATTTGGAATATAAATTAATAGCTAGTCCAATCACCATTACTATTTAATACAGCCTGATATCTTCGTTTACAACTTGCTGTTAAACTGCATAAGTCAATGAAAAACTCCTCCATATTGTTTTCAGTGCAGTTTTTAATTGTACATCGTGCACAGGCGACTGCGATGCTTTAGATAGTTATCCTCCTTTCCAGACGCGAATATTTTTTTCATACAGCTTTCGTGCAGATGGTAATAAGCCTTCTTAGGAAATTTTTAACTATTTTGATGCGTTCAAGTTTTCGGTAAAGCATGTCAAAACTCCAAAACCCTTCGCAGAAAAACAGCCATAAACATGGACCTTTGCTGGGTGCCTAGGCGTTCTTTGCACAATTTTAACACCTTTTTCTGACTCGCAGCGGTTGGAACATCTCGTAACAAAAGTACGTGTCGCCACCATATACTTGGCGGCCTGCTCTGTGATCCATTTTAGCCCCATTTTTTTTAAGTTTAACAATGGCAGAGGAGGATGTTTTATTACAAAATCTGTTTGACTTGTGGGCAAAAGGAAGCTCCAGCTCCCAATTTACTCTAACAATTATTAGGAGAACACAGAAATGACTTGAAATGAATGTTTTGCAATAAGAAACCTAAATATTAAGAATACTCATGTGTCCACTTTTTACAGCAACAAAAAATAATTTATGTATGTAATACTAAATTATAAGAAAAAGAAGAATAAGTTATTTAGGTTTCAGCTAAACACAAAATATTAAATTTTAATTCTGACGATTATCTGCAATTTATAGCCTAGACAGACGGCAGCCTAATTCCGTTAATTCGAATTAACTCGGGCATTAACTACAGCAAATCCGGATTAACTCTATGAGTTAATTCTCAAGGTAAAAAAGGATTAGGGCAATTTGCGATGGCAACACTGCTGAAAATTTTCTATTGTGAATTTTTCTCGATCCATTTTACAAAATATTAGGTGTGTTCGCTAACAAAAAACTTTCAACAATTGTTAACAGTTTTCAACATGAAAAGCATTGGTGAACAAATAAATCCAGCTGTCAGTTACGAACTGTGAATGTCAATCTACAAGTTTTCGATAGTTTTCAGTTCACGTACTTCTTGTAGATTTTCTGATATCGAGAATGACAGATAACAGAAATTGATAGTGATAGTAATGTAAGTGAGCAGACCTAATAAAACAGCAATCCGCCGTTTAGTAAATCCACAATAATCCACAATATATATATATATATATATATATATATATATATATATATATATATATATATATATATATATATATATAGATATTAATATATATATATATATATATATATATATATATCTTCTTCTTCTTATGTGGCCATAACAACCGAATATCGATTTAGGCCGAAAATAACATGCTTCGCCAGCCATCTCTGTTCTTCGCTAGCTGGCGCCAGTTAGAAATTCCAAGCGCCGTCAGGTTTTCCAGTACTTGGTCTTTCCACCGGAGATTAGGTCTTCCTCTTCTTTGTCGTCCTCCAGCGGGTTCCGAATATAACACCTTGTTAGCTGGAGCGTGTTCTTCCACTCGCTCGACATGCTCGTACAGCTCATGGTTATCCCCAAAACAATGGCTTTAATTGAATGAAGATGGTCAATTGTTCCAAAACCACTTCGAAGGCTCGCTTGTTCTCGGGATTGAAAAGGTCAAATTTGTTCTCCAAGCATTTCGTTAATATCTTTGTCAAAAGTTTATAGAGATGCGGTAACAGACTTATTGGCATATAGTTTTCAAGGTTTGTTATATCCCCCTTTTTGTGAAGGATTATAGTCACCGCATTTTGCCATTTGATTGGAATATTTCCATTTTCTAACCACGTATTATATAATCTAACATTTCTTGTAATAGCTTATTTCCATCAATTTTCAGCGTTTCGATAACAATTCCATCTTCTCCAGAACTTTTCCCGTTTTTCATTTCGCTTATACAATATTTTAGCTCATCTATTGTAACTTCTGGCAATTTTTCTGACCCTACATTATTAATCGCCCTGCTGCCGTTCTTGTTGCCATTTGAGAAATGTAATAGTTTTTTCCTCTCGCTTTTTAAGTTTGTTTGTATTGTGGCTCTAACCGTTCTATGGTCGCTTCCTATACCAAATTTATTTAAGACAGTTCTAAATATGTTGCTTACGATCTGCTATGACAAAATCTATTTCGTTTCTTGTTCTACCATCAGGACTGAGCCACGTCCACCTTCTTTGAGATTTCTTACTAAAAAAAGTATGCATTAAATAAAAATTTGTATGATGAAGAAAATCTGACAACATTTGTCCCCTATCATTTCGGCCTTCCATCCCAAATTTTCCAATAGCACTTTCGGATTCATCGTTTTGTTTTCCAACTTTGACGTTGAAATCTCCTATTATAAATGTATAATGACAATGTTCCTATTGTATCCCAGCTTCAACATCTTCGTAAAAGCTTTCTGCAATTTCGTCATCATCTGATGTTGGAGCATATGCTTGCATTATTTTCATTTTGTAACGATTATTTAAAGTCAACATAAGATATGCTATGTAAGCTATGTATACGTAATTAGATATTAAAAATATATAACCGGTGTTTACTCAAAGCGTTTAACTAACACGAGACATACACTTAAGATAGTACATCAAATATTAGAAATACTAGTCATTCACTCATTTCTTTTTCGTATGTATTTCTTCTTTTAGCCCTTTTTGGGGAAATACTTGAAGTTTATGTTTGGCTTCACAAGCAAAGTACTGTTATACATAATGTTACTACATCTACTAATTAAGTGCTGAATTCCTAAAAAAATACGACCATATGTTAGGATAACGCTATTAATTATTTAACTTAACTATTAAATGTTATATGTAATTATTATACAATAATGGGCAAAATAAAATTTACAAATTTAGAATTACCGATTAAATAAATTGTTGTTGCACATAGTTAGTACAAAATAAATGTTGCAGTTATTATTGACAGAATCCAGTGATCGAACAGCGTTGATTCGAGTAGAATTAAACGTACACAAAATAATAACATAACGGGTTTCGTGCACAGGATGTTTTTTAGCAATTTTCGTTTTAGCAACACTGTTTTTGGCATCTCAGCTTTTTTTGCGTAACATGCTACTATCAAACATGTTCAGTTTGGTCTATAATTTAACCATAAATCACTTACAAACGAATAATGCTTGCAGATTTTTCAATTGTATTATCAAAATTCATGCTCGGTTCATCCATTCATTCATCTTATGGGCAGTTTGGGCGACCTTCTGAGGCGGCTATTCGGCTATTATGACTAAATTTCGCACAAAATTTACCTTACTGGACATTAAACCACGAACACGCACACGTAGATTGCGGACAGAGGAAAATATTGCAGCTGTATCCGCCAGTGTAGTTGATGACCATGAATGATCCATTTATTTACATGAAATGATCTATTTAATTATATACATCGTTATATCGACTCAAATGAAGATTACATAAATTTCTCTAAATTTTGTGTTTTTTTTTAAATCAAATTTAAAGGCTAATAAGAAATTACCCTGTATATATATATGTTTATATATATATACGTTAATATATATATATATATATATATATATATATATATATATATATATATATCTATATATATATATATATATATATATATATATATATATATATATATCTATATATATATATATATATATATATATATATATATATATATTTATATATATATAGATATATATATTACTTACTTACTTATATGGCCACATAACAACCGAATATCGATTTAGGCCGAAAATAACATGCTTCGCCAGCCATCTCTGTTATTCGCTAGCTTGCGCCAGTTAGAAATTCCAAGCGCCAGGTTCTACAGTACTTGGTCTTTCCACCGGAGGTTAGGTCTTCCTCTTCTGCGTCGTCCTCCAGCGGATTCCGAATGTAAAATCTTTTTAGCTGGAGCGTGTTCTTCATTCGGCACACAGCTTGCACAGTTGTACCTCATTCGGTACTCGCCACTAACGCCACTAGGTCCAAAGATCTTGCGTAAGACTTTTCTCTAGAAAACTCCGAGCATTCTCTCATCTGAGGTGGAAATTGCCCAAGCTTCAGCGCTATATGTAAGTACAGGCATGATGAGGGATTTGCAAAGGGTTTTTTTTGTTTCTTCGGAGAGGGCTAGACTTCTCAATTGCTTACTTAGCCAAAAGCACCTGTTAGCAAGAGCGATCTTTCGTAAAATCTCCAGGTTAACGTCATTAATGCTGTTAATGCTGGATCCAAGATAGACAAAGTCCCTTACTACTTCAAAAGCGTATTTGTCAATAGTGGCGTGCTGTCCAAGACGCCGGGACTTTTTGTTTGTTGACACTAGATACTTCGTCTTGCCCTCGTGCACCGTGAGACCCATCCGACGCGACTCTCTTTCTAACTCTGAGAATGCTGTACTGACTGCTCGCGTGTTCATGCCGATTATGTCAATATCATCGGCAAACGCCAGCAGCATGACATATTTGTTGAAGATAGTGCCATTATGTCGTAGATCAGCAGCTGGTATTATTTTCTCCATAATAAGATTGAAGAAGTCGCACGATAACGAATCACCTTGTCTGAAACCCCGTTCGGCATTAAACGGTGCGGAGAGGTCCTTCCTAATTTTCACTGCACAACGGGAGTTATGCAGTGTCATTCTACAAAGTCGAATGACCTTTGCAGGAATACCGAACTCAGACATTGTTGCGTAGAGGTAATCCCTTACCGGACTGTCGAAAGCAGCTTTATAATCAACAAATAGGTGGTGTGTGTCGATCTGTTTTTCTTGGGTCTGTTCTTCTTAGGTCTGAAGCCACACTGATAAGGTCCAATCAGGTTGTTGAGCATGGGCTTCAATCTTTCACACAATACGCTCGATAGCACCTTGTATGCGATGCTCAGGAGATTTATTCCACGGTAGTTGGCGCAATTTGTGAGGTCTTATTTTTAATGTACGGAACAGAGAACACTGAGCCTCCAATCATCAGGCATATTTTCATCCGACCATATCCTGCTTATGAGCTGGTGCATGCAGGTGAGCAGCTCATCGCCTCCGGGTTTAAACAACTCGACAGGCAGGCCATCAGCACCTGCAGCTTTGTTGTTCTTCAGCCTTAAAATCGCCGTTTTAACCTCGTCATGGTTAGGTGGTGCAACATCAACACCATCATCTGTAGTTGGGATTATCGGGCAATCTTCTTCGCTGGCGGAATTGTTCATATCATCGCCATTTAGTAACGTGGAGAAGTGTTTCCTCCATAAGCTCTGTACACTCTGAACATCTGTAACCAGATTACCATTTCCATCACGACAAGAAGAGGTTCTTGGTTTTAAACCGCCAGAAGAATTTTCGAGTCTCATTCTTGTCGGTACACATCTCTATCTCCCCACACTCGAGTCTTTCCAACTTCCTTTTCTTGTGCCTGAAAAAACGTCTCTCTGCACTCATTTTCTCTCTGTACTGCTCCTTAACAGCTCGCGTTGCGCCTGCACGCAGGGTTTTCCTGTAGACGGCGTTTTCTCAGCGGTAGCGTCGCGACACTCCTGATCATACCACTCATTTCTCAGAGGCCGGTAGTAACCGATTACATCCTCGGTAGCAGTAATCATGGAGTGGAATATATGTATCCACCGTGCGCATGTATTATCAGGTGGGGGAGTGTTCTGCATAAGCAGATCCGATAGTCAAGTGGCAAATGCATCTGCTGTCTCTGGTGATCGCAGCTTACTGACGTCGAGCTTTCTCTGTGTGGGACTCCTCTTGTTATTTGCGACACATAGGCGTGTGCGCACCTTAGCTGCAACAAGGTAGTGATCCGAGTCGATGTTGGCACCACGGATCGATTTCACGTCCATCACACTGGAAGCATGCCTTCCGTCAATCACCACATCATCAACTTGGTTTCTTGTTCGTTGATCTGGAGACAGCCATGTTGCATTATGGATGTCGAGATGCTGGAATCTGGTACCACCAGTTACCATGTTTCATGCTGCGGCGAAGTCGATCAGCCTCATTCCATTATCGGAGGTGTTCTGGTGGAGGCTGAATTTTCCAACAGTTAGACCAAAGGTACCTTCCTTGCCCACCCTGGCATTCAAGTCGCCAAGCACGATTTTGGTATCGTGGTGGGGGCAGCGGTCATAAGCTTCTTCGAGGCGCTGAAAGAAGCTCTCCTTGGTCACATTGTACTTCTCATCCGTCGGTGCGTGGGCACATATAAGGCTGATGTTAAAGAATTTTGTCTTGATGTGAATTGAGGCCAGCCGTTCGTTCACAGGCGTGAAATGTGAGACAAGATGTCGTAGTCTCTTGCTGACCAAAAATCCACATCCTAATTCGTGGCTTTCAATATGGCAACTGTAGTATATGTCACAGGATGTTCTGTTAAAGCAATCCTGTACCGTCCATCGCATTTCCTGGAGAGCGGTGATGTCAGCTCTGTATTTTTCGAGGACATCAACCAGCTGGATAGAGGCACCCTCCCTATAAAGGGACCGGACATTCCAGGTGCATATCCGTAAATCGTGGTCCTTTTTTCGTTTGCGGGGGTCAACAACATAAGCGGTAGTCCTTATACGAGGCATTGCTGTTTCTTTCATTGGGGGCATTTTTTATTTAATTTACACAATCTCTAACCGAGGAGGTTAGATTTAGGAGGTTATATATATATATATATATATATATATATATATATATATATATATATATATATATATATATATATATATATATATATATAAATATGTATATATTAATATATATATATATATAAACATATATATATACAGGGTAATTTTTTATTAGCCTTTAAATTTGATTTAAAAAAAACACAAAATTTAGAGAAATTTATGTAATCTTCATTTGAGTCGATATAACGATGTATATAATTAAATAGATCATTTCATGTAAATTAATGGATCATTCATGGTCATCAACTACACTGGCGGATACAGCTGCAATATTTTCCTCTGTCCGCAATCTACGTGTGCGTGTTCGTGGTTTAATGTCCAGTAAGGTAAATTTTGTGCGAAATTTAGTCATAATAGCCGAATAGCCGCCTCAGAAGGTCGCCCAAACTGCCCATAAGATGAATGAATGGATGAACCGAGCATGAATTTTGATAATACAATTGAAAAATCTGCAAGCATTATTCGTTTGTAAGTGATTTATGGTTAAATTATAGACCAAACTGAACATGTTTGATAGTAGCATGTTACGCAAAAAAAGCTGAGATGCCAAAAACAGTGTTGCTAAAACGAAAATTGCTAAAAAACATCCTGTGCACGAAACCCGTTATGTTATTATTTTGTGTACGTTTAATTCTACTCGAATCAACGCTGTTCGATCACTGGATTCTGTCAATAATAACTGCAACATTTATTTTGTACTAACTATGTGCAACAACAATTTATTTAATCGGTAATTCTAAATTTGTAAATTTTATTTTGCCCATTATTGTATAATAATTACATATAACATTTAATAGTTAAGTTAAATAATTAATAGCGTTATCCTAACATATGGTCGTATTTTTTTAGGAATTCAGCACTTAATTAGTAGATGTAGTAACATTATGTATAACAGTACTTTGCTTGTGAAGCCAAACATAAACTTCAAGTATTTCCCCAAAAAGGGCTAAAAGAAGAAATACATACGAAAAAGAAATGAGTGAATGACTAGTATTTCTAATATTTGATATACTATCTTAAGTGTATGTCTCGTGTTAGTTAAACGCTTTGAGTAAACACCGGTTATATATTTTTAATATCTAATTACGTATACATAGCTTACATAGCATATCTTATGTTGACTTTAAATAATCGTTACAAAATGAAAATAATGCAAGCATATGCTCCAACATCAGATGATGACGAAATTGCAGAAAGCTTTTACGAAGATGTTGAAGCTGGGATACAATAGGAACATTGTCATTATACATTTATAATAGGAGATTTCAACGTCAAAGTTGGAAAACAAAACGATGAATCCGAAAGTGCTATTGGAAAATTTGGGATGGAAGGCCGAAATGATAGGGGACAAATGTTGTCAGATTTTCTTCATCATACAAATTTTTATTTAATGCATACTTTTTTTAGTAAGAAATCTCAAAGAAGATGGACGTGGCTCAGTCCTGATGGTAGAACAAGAAACGAAATAGATTTTGTCATAGCAGATCGTAAGCAACATATTTAGAACTGTCTTAAATAAATTTGGTATAGGAAGCGACCATAGAACGGTAAGAGCCACAATACAAACAAACTTAAAAAGCGAGAGGAAAAAACTATTACATTTCTCAAATGGCAACAAGAACGGCAGCAGGGCGATTATATGGAAACTGTAAATAATAATATAACTGAAGCAATACTAGAAGCTCATAAGCAGTACTGCAAATCATCTAAAACTAAAGAAGACAAATTAAGCGATGCAATGAAACAATTCATGGAACAAAGGAGAAGGGCGCGAGAGAAGCAAGATTCACTAGAGACGTGTAGGCTGAATAAGATTATATCTACAGCAATAAAGAAAGATTTAAGGAAATACAATATATCGCAGATTGAACAGACAATAAAAGATAATCAAAGTATAAAAGTTAAGAAAGGGAACTTTTCAGAAAGAAAAAGTCAAATTTTTAAATTTAATGATAAAATGATCAAGTGACAACAAACAGAGAAAAATTGTTAAAAATCACTGAAAACTTTTATAAAGACTTGTACACATCACAACAACAAGAAGAGCAAAGCACCGAAATACATGCAAATAATAAAAGACTAATTAATGTAGGGTCAGAAAAATTGCCAGAAGTTACAATAGATGAGCTAAAATATTGCATAAGCGAAATGAAAAACGGGAAAAGTTCTGGAGAAGATGGAATTGTTATCGAAGCGCTGAAAATTGATGGAAATAAGTTATTACAAGAAATGTTAGATTATATAATACGTGGTTAGAAAATGGAAATATTCCAATCAAATGGCAAAATGCGGTGACTATAATCCTTCACAAAAAGGGGGAAATAACAAACCTTGAAAACTAATTGCCAATAAGTCTGTTACCGCATTGCAAGGCACAAACGATACGCAACGATTTTTCACCAATACGATGACTGTAGCGAGCATTATGATTGTTTTCGGCACAGGGTTTGAAAGGTGAGCGAGAGCTTTAGATTCAGTGACAGCGGCGGCTTTGACTTTAATATGAATGGCACCGCTATCAGCAATTATTGTTGTTGTTGGCGCAGGCAGAATATGAAGTAATGTGTGGTGCTTAGAAGAACAATTTTTACATGTGCTTGATTTACAGTTTTTGAAGACGTGTCCTTTCTTCAAGCAATTTATGCAAAGTTGAAGTCGGACCGGACATTCCAGGTCCATATCCGTAAATCCTGGTCCTTTTTTCGTTTACGGGGGTCATCAACAAAAGCGGTAGTCCTTATCCGAGTCATTTTTTTTTTCTTCATTGGGAGGATTTTTTATGTGGCGTGTCTTAAACACAACGCACAACCTCTAACCGAGGAGATTTTCGCCACTCTCTTCAGCCGCCTCCCAGCGGGTGCCAGGAGAACTTTGCTTGGTGGTCGCTACGTGGAAGGCCCCCATTGATAATAATATAATAAAGGCGCCATCACATAGTAAGCAGAGCAAGCTACATGACTACCCCTCATTAACATATAAAAATATCATCACATATCGCTCAGATCAAACTACATGACAGCCAGTGAGTTGATTTGCGATGAGTTCAACTACGATTGCGCTAGCCTCAACCGGTTGAGGCAGTTAGATACGTTACCTTGCGAAAACATCACCAGACCACCTGCTGCTTTAATAGTCGCATTAAAAGGTAATGTTTTAGAAGTGTTGCAGATGGTTCCAGAGAAAGATCGTGGAAGCTACCAATCACTGATGGACACACTCCAGCTCAAATATGAAAAATAATATAAGAGCCAATTGCATCGAATGGAATTATGATCTCGAGTGCAACGGAGTAATGAGAGCCTTCAAAAATTCGTTCCGATATTCAGTGCTTGTGCCATCTAGCGTTCTCCTGTAATTCGGAAGAATTCGCTGAAAAAAATAAAAATAGAGGCATTAGTTGACGGAGTACGTGATGGAAAGACTAGGCGTGGTCTAGTCATATCACCAAGGGTACATCTATTATATATATATATATATATATATATATATATATATATATATATATATATATATATATATACATATATATATATATATATATATATATATATATATATATATATATTTATTTATTTATTATGTCAATATCGGCATACAGCTCGTACAGCTCATGGTTGTACCTCATTCGGTACTCGCCACCAACGCAAATAGGTCCAAAGATCTTGCATAGGACTTTTCTCTTGAAAACTCCAAGCATTCGCTCATCCGAGGTGGAAATTGTCCAGGCCTCAGCGCCATATGTTAGGACAGGCATGATGAGAGACTTATAGAGTGTAGTTTTCGTTCAAGAGAGAGCGCGACTTCTCAATTGCTTACTTAGTCCAAAGTAGCACCTGTTTGCAAGAGCGATCCTTCGCAATATCTCCAAGCTGACGTCATTACTGCTGTTAATGCTGGTTCCAAGATAGACAAAGTCCCTTACTACTTCAAAAGCGTAGTTGTCAACAGTGAAGTGCTGTCCAAGACGCCGGGACTCTTTGTTTGTTGACACTAGATACTTCGTCTTGCCCTCGTTCACCGTAAGACCCATCCGATGCGACTCTCAACTCTGAGAATGCTGCACTGACTGCTCGCGTGTTCATGCCGATTATGTCAATATTGTCTGCATACGCTAACAGCATGACACTTTTGTTGAAGATAGTCCCATTATGTCGTAGATCAGCAGCTGGTATTATTTTTTTCATAATAAGATTGAAGAAGTCGTACGATGACGAATCACCTTGTCTGAAACCCCGTTCGGAACTAAACGGTGCGGAGAGGTCCTTCCCAATTTTCACTGCACAACGGGAGTTATGCAGTGTCATTTTATAAAGTCAAATGAGCTTTGCAGGAATACCGAACTCAGACATTGTTGCGTAGGGGTAATCCCTTACCGGACTGTCGAAAGCGGCTTTATAATAAACAAATAGGTGGTGTGTGTCGATCTGTTTTTCTTGTGTCTTCTCCAGGATTTGGCGCAGTGTGAAAATCTGGTCGATGGTGGATTTGCCAGGTCTGAAGCCACATTAATAAAGTCCAATCAGGTTGTTGAGCATAGGCTTCAATCTTTCACACAATACGCTCGATAGGACCTTGTATGCGATGCTCAGGAGACTTATTCCACGGTAGTTGGCGCAAATTGTGGGGTCACTTTTTTATGTACAGGACAGAGAACACTGAGCCTCCAATCATCAGGCATGCTTTGATCCGACCATATTCTGCTTATGAGCTGGTGCATGCAGGTGAGCAGCTGATCTCCTCCGTGTTTAAACAACTCGACAGGCAGGCCATCAGCACCTGCAGCTTTGTTGTTCTTCAGCCTTTAAATCGCTGTTTTAACCTCGTCATGGTCAGGTGGTGGAACATCAACACCATCATCTGTAGTTGGGATTATCGGGCAATCTTCTTCACTGGCGGAATTGTTCATAGCATCGCCATTTAGTAACGTGGAGAAGTGTACCCTCTATAAGCTCTGTACACTCTGGACATCTGTAACCAGATTACCATTTCCATCACGACAAAAAGAGCTTCTGGGTTTTAAACCGCCACTTAGGCGCTTGATCTTTTCGAAGAATTTTCGAGTCTCATTCTTGTCGGTACACATCTCTATCTCCCCACACTCGAGTCTTTCCAACTCCCTCTTCTTGTGCCTGAAAAAACGTCTATCTGCACTCATTTTCTCTCTGTACTGCTCCTTAACAGCTCGCGTTGCGCCTGCACGCAGGGTTTTCCTGTAGCCGGCGTTTTCTCAGCGGTAGCGTCGCGACACTCCTGATCATACCACTCATTTCTCAGAGGCCGGTACTAACCGATTACCTCCTCGGCAGCAGTAGCCATGGAGTGGGATTTATGTGTCCACCGTGCGCATGTATCATCAGGTGGGGGAGTGTTCTGCATAAGCAGATCCGATAGTCGAGTGGAAAATGCATGTGCTGTCTCTGGTGATCGCAGCTTAGTGACGTCGAGCTTTTTCTGTGTGGGACTTCCCTTGTTATTTGCGACACGTAAACGTGTACGCACCTTATCTGCAACAAGGTAGTGATCCGAGTCGATGTTGGCACCACGGATCGATTTCACGTCCATCACACTGGAAGCATGCCTTCCGTCAATCACCACATGATCAATTTGGTTTCTTGTACGTTGATCTGGAGACAGCCATGTCGCTTTATGGATATCGAGATGTTGGAATCTGGTACCACCAATTACCATGTTTCATGCTGCGGCGAAGTCGATCAGCCTCATTCCGTTATCGGAGGTGTTCTGGTGGAGGCTGAATTTCCCGACAATTGGACCAAAGGTACCTTCCTTGCCCACCCTGGCATTAAAGTCGCCAAGCACGATTTTGATATCGTGGCGGCGGCAGCGGTCATAAGCTTCTTCGAGGCGCTGAAAGAACCTCTCCTTGCTCACATTGTCCTTCTCATTCGTCGGAGCGTGGGCACATATAAGGCTGATGTTGAAAAATTTTGCCTTGATGCGGATTGTGGCCAGCCTCTCGTTCACAGGAGTGAAATGCGAGACAAGTGTCTTGCTGACCAAAAATCCACATCCTAATTCGTGCCTTTCATCATGGCAACTGTAGTAAATGTCACAGGACACTCTTTTGGAGCAGCCCTGTCCCGTCCATCGCATTTCCTGGAGAGCGGTGATGTCAGCTTTGTATTTTTCGAGGACATCAACCAGCTGGATAGAGGCACCCTCCCTATAAATGGACCGGACATTCCAGGTGCATATCCATAAATCGTTGTCCTTTTTTGTTTGCGGGGGTCATCAACAAAAGCGGTAGTCCTTATCCGAGGCATTGCTGTTTTTTTCATTGGGGGGATTTTTTATGTGGCGGGTCCCCAACCCAACGCACAACCTCTAACCGAGGAGATTTTCGCCACTCACTTCAGCCGTCTCCCAGCATGTGCCAGGAGGACGTTGCCCGTTGGTCGCCACATGGAGGGCCCCCATTAATAGTAATGAAGACGCCATCACATAGCAAGCAGAGCAAGCTACATGACTACCTCTCATTAACAAATAAAGGTATTATCACATAGCGCTCAGATCAAACTACATGACAGCCAGTGAGTTGACTTGCGATGAGTTCAACAAGGATTGCGCTAGTCCCACGCGGTTGAGGCAGTTAGGCACGTTACCTTGTGAAAACACCACCAGACCACCATATATATGTATATATATATATATATATATATATATATATATATATATATATATATATATATATATATATATATATATATGTATATATATATATATATATATATGTATATAAATATATATATATATATATATATATATATATATATGTATATAAATATATATATATATATATATGTATATAAATATATATATATATATATATATATATATAAGTATATATATATACTTATATATATATATATATATATATATATTTATATACATATATATATATATATATATATATATATATATTTATATACATATATATATATATATATATATATATTATATATATATATATATATATATATATATGGGTCAAATTTTTTTGACGCAAAGGCTCATCGTGATTCTTATTCTATGGGTCATTCTAAATTTGCCAAAGAAACCATAGCTCTAAAATGAATTTCGAGCCCCCGGCTTTTTCAAAATAGGTATTTTTTCTAGAAATATTCGAGAATAGAGGCAAAAAAATGCTATTTCCTTTAGCCAAATGTGTATGTGTGGGTTTTTTGGGTCGCGGAATCCATTTTTGACATTAATTTTTATTTTTGAGTGCCGCCAGAAGGCGCTTTCGTACATTTTTTTGGAAAAATATACGATACTGTTGTGGAAATAGACGAATTTTTGACTTTGTATTGAATATATTCAAAATACATACTTGAATTATAAATTGTTAAATCATATTCCATACATTTTGTTCCTTTTTCCAGCTTTTCTAAAAATAAAATCGATAGATTTCAAGCTAAAACCTAAATCACATTTTTACCAGCTTTTGAAGGAAGAAAACCTCAAAATCTAGCTGGAAAATCTTAATATTTATAAATTAATTAATTAATATTTAATTTTAAACATGGATCTATTGCCGTCAACATCACAAGCCGCACCAACATCAATAAGTACCGAAAGTAGTTTGAAACATATGCCTTCTCACGATGTTCCTGCTTTTGGTATGTCTTCTGATTTGACTGGTCTGAATCTGCCAACTAAACAGGATATTTTAAGATGCTATTTTTTCTTGGCCGAACGTGCTAAAATGCAAAGTAAAATGTTTTCATATAAAACATTTACTCCTCAAGTGACAGACAAATTGATTGGAATTTGGAGCAAACTAAATATTGAAATTATATGCAAACGAAATATTGTTAGAAAATTGAATACCTTGCTTGACAAATACTACACTGCAGATAAATGCAAAGCAAAAGACTCCAGTCTCACATCTTTCTTACGATCCATAAAAGAATTATTTTACATTGGGAAATGTAAATGTGACTTGAAAGCTGCTCTATGCTCATGTGGAATGATTCCAGAAGAGTTGAAAGAGTTTATGATGGATCAACATAATGACAGAAGATCTACGATACCGGAATACCAGACAGAAATTGAAGAGCAAGCACCTACATCTACAATAATAGAAACAATTGAAGAGAGCCAGGGTCTAACATACGTGCCAGAAGAAGACCAGGAAAGTGATTATGAGCATAGTACACATTTAGTAGAAGCACAAAATGCATCTCAAACGAAACGAGGACCATATACACCCAGATACGATGCTTTCAAGTTTGCTATGATGTGTGACAGATTTGGTGTGTCAGATAGAATAGCATCAGCATTGGCAACATCTCTTATGGAAGACATTGGCGTCAAAGATGGTCATGGCAATCTTGTCATTATGGACAAGTCTAAAGTCTGGAAAATATACCTGATTTAAGTGCTGTTGAATTAACTACCGACGCAATGTACTTGTACAAAATGGCGCTTGCAATTTCTTCTGGTGAGGTTTTGGCGGATTTGGCCAACATTAAACCAGGGCCAATAGCACATTCTCCTTGGCTCACCAAGGCCAGTAGATTATTACGGTTATATGTGACAACCAACAAGCCATCTACAAATTTAAAAATTCTGGCAAACTATATAATTAAAGTATATACGCCAATGTACTTCAATATTAAATATTACAACTCTGTCGTGCACGGTAGTGTATTATTTTATAAATTCATACATTGGACTCAATATTTGATTCGAATTTAAGCCAAATTGTAAATAATGTTGTTAAAGAAAACTCGTATTATGCTCATTCAGAAAACATTTTATTGGCAATGTTGTTCGACGATGAAAAAAAAATACGCGACTTAGCTCTAAAAAAAATTTTACACTACCGTAACCATGTGGAAGATCCGATGCTACTGAGAGTTTATAAAAAGCCTATCATAAACTTCAATTGCACAGATTTTACGAATATGATTGACATGAATGATAATTCAATCTTATTCGAACCACCATTCACTCGAAATATTCCTTATGAATATCTACAACAATATTTAGAAGACATTGATCCACCGCTGCCTGATCCGAAAATTCCAGTACACATACAAGGAACGGAAAGACATGTTCAATTGCTGGCTAGTGTATCCAAAAGAGTTTTAGAACATAATCGAGAAGGAGTTATGGCGGTGACATTAGAAAGTCGTGAAAAATTCGCTAGACTTGACAGCAAGAAAGACTTTCAAAAATAACTCCTTCGCGTTTATTTCCTAAAACTCTTCGTTTTGTTTCTTAATTACTGAATTCAATTAATTTTTTTTATTAATTACATTTTATATGCTTTTATTATTTGTTATGTTGAATTTTAGAAGAAAAAAACAAAGTAAAATATGCTTTGTTTACTCTTTGTCTTAAATTCGATATAGGTCGTGAATGAATAACCCCCCCCCCCCCCCCTTCCCCCATCATTTTTAACGCTAAACACTCTGGGCTATTTAAAGTTTTGGGTTGTCTTATGAGAAAGTCAAATATTCGTCAATTTACACGAAAAATTTCGTAAATTTACCCAAAAAAAAACGATAAAATTAAAAAATGAACGAAAGCGCCCTCTGGTGGTGCTCAAAAATAAAAATAGATCTCAAAAATGGATTCCTCGATCCAAAAACCCCCACATACACATTTGGCTAGAGAAAATAGCATTTTTTTTTAAATCTATTCTTGAGTATTTGGGGAAAAAACCTATTTTGAAAAAGCCGGGGGCTCGAAAATCATTTTAGAGCTATGGTTTCTTTGGAAAAGTATCTTCAAATAACCCGTAGAACAAGAATCTCGATAAGCCCCTTAACATTTTTTCGGCTCCCTACAATTTGACCCACCCTAATATACATATATATAAGTATATATATTATATAATATATATATATATATATATATATATATATATATATATATATATATATATATATAATATATATATATATATATATAATATATATATATATATATATATATATATATATATATATATATATATATATATATATATATATATATATATATATATAATAACTGTCGTCGGCTTCACTGCCGCAAAACAACTCCCAGACGCTTCCATCAGTGGTGAAGCTAAAAGCACGACCATAAATTCGCATTCAAACTAAGCATACACATTTCCTATGAAGTTCTTGGATCATTGTATAAGTATCCATGTCGTTCTATGCAATGGCTGTCCTGTCAGAGATCGCTTTCTGTGTATCGAATTATAGTAATTAATTTATTTTTCAGTATTCTTTTAAATATGGAACTATAATTAAATTACCTAATTTTAAACTTATTAGTTACAGAAAATATATACATTTGTACATTTTTACATTTTGCCAATATAAACAGATTCTATGGATTAATTGGCCATGGGAGACGCATGGATTTTCTAAGCGAATGCTAAACGAATCGGAAATTGAAATCGTTTGAATGATATTGTACTCCCCGATGGTATCATTGGGATACGCAGTAACAGAACAATTTCTCCCTTAAACTGTCCGTTCCAAATGATTGCTTCAATAATATTTCCGGCGATTCGTTCAATTACCAGACGGTTCCCGTTGCATAATCTGGTGGATTTAAATTACAAAGCAGAATTATCGGCGAAATAATCTTCAATCGACGATTATGTGTTGGCATTCCAGGCATTGTCCGACGATATTTAACAATTCAGTTGGATAATGCACTGCTTCGTTTTCATCAACGACAGTGTCGATTGATTTGAAAGACATCAGTTGACTGGTAATGACTGTTGAATCGGAGCAAATTATGTTTCAAGCAATTATTCAGTATGGCCGTGAAGACACTCTCAATTAATTCACGTTTTGAATTATCGATGGTGCAGAAATTGTTTGGCAATTTGAAGTGTTGTGTTTTTGGATGCAGTTCTAATATACCGTTACCAATATCCACCAATTATTTAAAATTGTTTTTGTGCCAATGGATCATTTTCAATTGTATTCGCATGTTGATAGTCAAGCGTTCTGCCTCGACATTTCGTCATAAAAATGATTGTTTTGAACATGCGTTAACCTCATAGGCATAAGTTGAGCGTGGAATAACTGGGAATGTCTGTCGGAAATAACCGGATAATAGTAAGATAGCATCAGCGAATATTTTGTCATAACAATTTACATCATTCATAGTTCTATGCAATGCTTAGAGTGAATGTTTATGAGCCATTGTACATTCATCCCAGATAATGATAGAACTCTTTTGTAACACCGTAGCTATTACGCTTTTTTTAACGCTACATATTGGGTTCTGGTAGTAAACATCTAATCATCCACCATCTAACAAAAAGGAGGCAATGCCTGACGATGCAATTACCAAAGCAATTTGCTGCTGCGAACGTATAAATGGTGAACGTCTTGCCGTTTCACCTGGTGCATCCATGAAGGAAAAGCCGCCTTGTTTATTCGTTGTTCGCTATAAATGTATAAGTCAACGTTGTTATACTGCTCTTCCCGCTGCACGTCACTGGAAACTTAGTCAGTGACCGGGCGGTCAGTCGATGGATACTGTAATGATGAAGTGGCAAATTTTAAATTAGAATACATAAAAAATTAGAATACATATATTAGAATACATATATACATATTAGAATACATATATCCTTTATTTTTTTTATATCCTCGATCAACACTAATGCTTCATTGTACATTTCTGGAGTGTAATAATGTTTTTATCTTAGTTTGTGTGTCGAATTCGGTGCAGTATGTGTTCAGTTGTGCAGTTTTTATATTTTTGCAACAAAACCGATGATTGTGTTAGATAACATGTCAATATAATCGCGAACAGTTGACGAATGTTATACGGCGTGGATGCAAATGCTGCATCAGCTTATGTCAAATCGCAATGAATGTCGTCATCCATCACTTGGAACTCGCGACATGCATCATGCAATATGAACAGATTTTCACTTCACCAAATTCTAAGGCTACTATTAAGTTTACAAAATGAATTTTTTGTTCTTCAAAAAGGTTCTTTATAGCATTTACTTGAAAATCTGTTAAAAGAGTTTTCGATGCCCGCTTTAGTCTACTGTATTGAGTAATCTAACTGAAGTAATTCTTCTTTAATTAATTTTAGTTTTCATTTAATATACCTTATAAATTCTCTTTCCGCTATTTCACTGGACTGAACCATCTTTACGATTTATCTATTTATTTTTAATCTGTTGATTATTACTTGTTTGTCATAATTCCTTAATTATTTATTAGTCTATGTCTAATGTCGCACCTTCGTATTCGTTAAGTTGTGTGTATCAGTTTGAATGTACCGGTCTGTAGTAGTGCGGTTTCCTCATAGATTGCGATTTATCTAATTGGTTTAATCTAATATTTGTTTTATTGTGGAGTGAATAGAATAATTATATTTCCATGAAGATGTGGAAAGGATGAATGAACTTTTTATGCTTAAAGGCAGAGCATTATTTCTGATAATGAGCTGCTGTGGAAACGTTAAATTTGTCCGTTTACTGTACTTTGGTATACATTTAAATATTTCAATTACTCGATTACACAACAGACGTTATGCCAGTCGGCGACACATATTGATAATACTGGACTTGGATGTTCGTCCAGAACATCGAAGTATGAGTCGAACAGTCTCGTTTGTGCTTTTCTCAATTCGCGGGGCTTATATAAGGTATAGTTAAAAGAAAAGATTATCTAGGTGACGAGCTGCATTTGGTATGCTAGACAATATATGGAGAGCAACACACTATTCTAGACGCATGAAGCTGAGAATATTCGAAGCTAATGTAAACATGAAATCTAACTGCATGCACTCTACGTTACAATCCTTCCTTAACCCCTGTCTCCGCAAGATTATGCGGATATTCTGGTCCGACCTTATAAGCAACGCTGATCTTTGGACTGCGACCAAACAAACACCTGTCCATATAAAAATTTGTCGCCGTAAATGGAAGTGGATTAGGCACACACTGTGTAAACCTCAAGATGTCATCACAAGAACAACATTGGACTGGAACCCTCAAGGGAGCCGCAGGAGAGGGAGACCAGCCAATACATGGAAATGACAAGTTGAAGCAGAAGCACAAAATTCAGGCCGTTCTTGGAGACAAATTAAACTTTTAGCTTTAGATAAATTGAATTATAATTTGTTTGTTGTGGCCCTGTGTTCCACCTAGGAACTTTGGGAATATATATCAGGTGTAGTAAAAAGGAATCCATTATTTTTCCAATAGATGGCTTTAGTAATCTATATCTCGCGTTGTATAAGTGCGATCGGGCTAGATGGTGTTAGAAAGATAGGATTTCGTACTAAATAAACTTTTCAGGCAGTTTTGTGATTGCTTGACTCAGTATTGTTTAAGCACGCTTCAAAGATGGACACCAGTAAAGAGAAAATACGCCATATTTTACAGTCTTTTTTCGATGAGGGCGTAAACGCAAGCCAGACGGCGTAAAATGTATTAGTGTTTATAGTCCTGATATCGTAACAACCAATCATGTGCAATTTTGGTTTCGTTGATTCCGTTCCGGTAATTTTGATGTCAAAGATACACCACGCTCTGGAAGGCCAATTGTCGAAAATATCGATAAAATAATGAAAATCGTCGAGTGTGACCGTCATGTAAGCACTGTTTCTATTGCCCAGGAGCTAAACAATGCAGAAAAAACCGTTTGGAACCATTTAAATAAAACTGGATACAAAAAGCAGCTCGATGTATGGGTGCCGCACGAGTTAACGCAAAAAACTTCATGGACCGAATTACCATCTGCGAATCGCTGCTGAATTGCAACAAAATCGATCCATTTCTGAAGCGGACGGCTACTGGTGATGAAAAGTGGGTCAACGTCAAGCGAAAACGGTTGTGGTCGAATCGCGGTCAGTGGTGAATTAATATGAGTTGCTCCCCTACGGCCAAGCTCTTAATTCGAACCTGTACTGTCAACAATTGGACCGTCTGAAGGAATCAGTCGCCCAGAAGCGGCGGAGAGGAATTGTGTTCCATCAGGATAACGCCAGGCCACACACATCGATAGTGACTCGCCAGCAGCTCCAGGAGTTTAGTTGGGAGGTTCTTATACATCCATCCATCAAGTGATTACTACCTGTTCCTGTCTATGGCGAATGATTTTGCTGGGGAAAAATTCGCCTCAAGAGAAGCTTGTGATAATCGACTGTCCTATTTTTTTTTTTTACCAATAGGGACGAGGCATTATGAAATTACCTTCAAAATGACAACAAGTTATCGAACAAAACGGTGCATGTTTGACCTAAATCGGATCATTCTAACTATTGTAAATAAAACCTTCAATTTAATGCAAATTCTATTCTTTTTACTGGACTTTATATTAACAACTTGAATATTCCTATAGAGAACTGCTACTAAGAGATAATTCTTCCAATCTTCGTTGAAGGCTTTCCTAAAAGGAAGGTTATGTAACTTGGGCCTATTAGGCTTCTTTCCAGGTTCGTTAGAATACCTCTGTAGCTTAGGTATATCAGTAAAAATGTTTACTGAGTTCAGGGCGAGAAGTTTACTTCCCCCTGCTCTTCTTTCTTTTGGATGAAATGCCTTGCTCCAACATCGTATCGAATTTTAAAGCAAGTCGCTTTATCTGATATGCCGGTTCGATATGCCAAGTACCTGCTACTCTGCATTGAGCCTCCTTGGAACGACTTGGTACTTCATCTACCGGTCTTATGAGTCCGTGGAGACCTTGTGGCCTAAGAGTGGGTGGCTCAAAAGAGATTGAAAGGAGAGTGTTAGTCGCAGTATCCTTCGCAGTTTTGAGCAGAGGGGGTCTCCTCGTCGCTGACACACGCAAGTGGATAGCCGGAGTCTATTCAAGAAGCCGCTTCATATAATTGGATGCTCAGAAGTCTGTAGCTTGGGAATGGTGTGAATTCATGTAAAAGACACATATCACATGGATTTTATAAAATTACATCATTATTTTAGGTGATAACTGGTCAAAAAATATGTGATTCATTTTGTAACTTAATAGTAAGTACACTACTAAAACATGCTTCACTGTCTTAGTCTGTGACTTAACATACATCTATGCAACCTGCTCAAAACTCTGTTATAAGCTAAATTGCACTAAATTCTCTTCCAAAGCATGACCTTAACTTCCGGATCAAAATCCCTTGTTTGGTTATTTCTGTATGCCTCAAACTTGTAATGAGTGGATACGAAGAAAAAAAGTAGACGGCGAAATGTTAGCCTGTCTTGAAGTTTTTCGACTAAAACGTGTAACACGTATTCGTGTTACAACTACAAGCATATTAAAAATTTAGTGATAAAAAAAAAAAAATAATAAAAAGAAAATAATAAAGTGAAAATATAAAACTAATAGTAAAAAAATGTTTTTAATCACAATTTCGATACGTATAAGCAAGTTTGTATATTTGCCTGTGCTATCCTTTAATTCAATTAATGTAAAAATATAGGCAAATAAACACAAACACAGAAAAAAGGAGAGAAAAGGAGAGAAAAGGAGTGCAGAGAGACGTCTTTTCAGGCGCAAGAAGAGGGAGTTGGAAAGACGCGAGTGTGAGGAGATAGAGATGTGCACCGACAAGAATGAGACTCGGAAATTCTTTGAAAAGATCAAGCGCCTGAGTGGAGGTTTAAATCCCGGAGCCTCTTCTTGTCGTGATGGAAATGGGAATCTGGTTACGGATGTCCAGAGTGTACTGAGCCTATGGAGGGAACACTTCTCCACGTTACTGAATGGCGATGCTACGAACAATTTCGCCAGTGGAGGAGAATGCCCGATAACCCCAATTACAGATGATGGTGTTGATGTTCCACCACCCGACTATGACGAGGTTGAAACGGCCATTTTAAGGCTGAAGAACAACAAAGCTGCAGGTGCTGATGGCCTGCCTGCCGAGTTGTTTAAGACCGGAGGCGATGAGCTGCTCACCCGCATGCACCAGCTCATAAGCAGAATATGGTCGGATGAAAGCATGCCTGATGATTGGAGGCTCAGTGTTCTCTGTCCTGTACATAAAAAGGAGACCCCACAATTTGCGCCAACTACCGTGGAATAAGTCTCCTGAGCATCGCATATAAGATCGTATCAAGCGTATTGTGTGAAAGATTGAAGCCCATGCTCAACAACCTGATTGGACCTTATCAGTGTGGCTTCAGACCTGGTAAATCCACCATCGACCAGATTTTCACACTGCGCCAAATCCTGGAGAAGACCCAAGAAAAACAGATCGACACACACCACCTATTTGTTGATTATAAAGCCGCTTTCGACAGTCCGGTAAGGGATTACCTCTACGCAACAATGTCTGAGTTCGGTATTCCTGCAAAGCTCATTCGACTTTGTAGAATGACACTGCATAACTCCCGTTGTGCAGTGAAAATTGGGAAGGACCTCTCCGCACCGTTTAATACCGAACGGGGTTTCAGACAAGGTGATTCGTTATCGTGCGACTTCTTCAATCTTATTATGGAGAAAATAATACGAGCTGCTGATCTACGACATAATGGCACTATCTTCAACAAAAGTGTCATGCTGTTAGCGTATGCCGACGATATTGACATAATCGGCATGAACACGCGAGCAGTCAGTGCAGCATTCTCAGAGTTGGAAAGAGAGTCGCGTCGAATGGGTCTCACGGTGAACGAGGGCAAGACGAAGTATCTAGTGTCAACAAACAAAGAGTCCCGGCGTCTTGGACAGCACGTCACTGTTGACAACTACGCTTTTGAAGTAGTAAGGGACTTTGTCTATCTTGGAACCAGCATTAACAGCAGTAATGACGTCAGCTTGGAGATCATGCGTAGGATAACTCTTGCTAACAGGTGTTACTTTGGGCTGGGTAAGCAATTGAGAAGTCGAGCCCTCTCTCGAAGAACGAAAACTACACTCTACAAGTCTCTCATCATGCCTGTCCTAACATATGGCGCTGAAGCCTGGACAATTTCCACCTCGGATGAGCGAATACTTGGAGTTTTCGAGAGAAAAGTCCTACGCAAGATCTTTGGACCTATTTGCGTTGGTGGCGAGTACCGAATAAGGTACAACCATGAGCTGTACGAGCTGTATGCCGATATTGACATAGTAAAGCGCCGCAAAATCCAGCGGCTGCGCTGGCTATTGCATGTCGAGCGAATGGAAGAACACGCTCCAGCTAAGAAGGTGTTATATTCGGAACCCGCTGGAGGACGACGCAAAAGAGGAAGACCAAACCTCCGGTGGAAAGACCAAGTACTGGAGAACCTGACGGCGCTTGGAATTTCTAACTGGCGCCAGCTAGCGAAGAAAGAGATGGCTGGCGAAGCATGTTATTTTCGGCCTAAATCGATATTCGGTTGTTATGGCCACATAAGTAAGTAAGTAAACACAAACACATGGAGCCAGCAGTAATTTATCACCTTCATTACATTTCTTGTCTCCGTCTTGCTTGCGTAGGATACGAATAGGGTATCTTATTGATTTTATAGCCTCAACTGCATAATTCTTCTATACTAAGAATCCTCTTTTCCTTTTGCTTTTGATGTAAAAACTTAATTTTGTATTAAATAAACGAAAAGAATAATGAAAAGTATGAATTGTACCGCGAAAGGTATGTCATCCGAGCCGAACACTTTAGGGTCGGTAATATTACTGTCAATTTGACAGTAAGTGTGTAATTCCTCCTACAACAAGAGTTTTTCCGCTGCCCTCTTGTTTACCCTGGCTGGCTGAGTGATACCCCAGCTGGAAAAGTAAAGCTTCTTAGGCGGCGGTGTAGCAAATTGAGTATGAAATGTTTAAAGCTATTTTAGTTACATGAGCAGGAAGGAACATAAAGCTTACAGAAAGCGAGAATGAAAAAGAAATCAACACATGCACAACGATACAAAGCAATAGATCATTATTCAATGGTTCATGGCAATGTATGTGCTCAGAGAGAGAGAGAGCAACTAGCAAATAATATACGAATAATGACGATTAATTCGAGATTATATTTATCAAATACAATATAATACGTATACACAATGATATAAAAGAGATAAAGTGTGCATACGCTCATACATACAACAATCACACACGCCTCACAGTCAGACACATACTGAAAATGTTATTGTTTTCGTGTTATTACGTGCTGGCATCTACATGGGAGACACATTCAATATAGTGTTGCCGGGACATTAAAAATAAAAAAGCTAGATCGGCCAAATAAAAACACTAAATAAATAAATGGTAAAAAAAAGGGTGAAAGACAGCCTTTTCAACATTTCATAAACAGTTTATATTTTATTTTTGCGTTTTGCGTATGCGTTTTAGTTCAACAATCGAACCATACATTAGGTACAAATATATGAGAAAATACTTTCATAAAACTTCTAATTAATATATATAATTACAAACATTGAATCAAGCGCTTTCATTTTAACGAGTAAATAACATGTGAATTTTTAAAAGGACAGCGGCACTCTATTTCAACATTCTACAAAAACAGCCTATTGCCGAAAAATTCCATAGTAGACTATATCTAACATGTAACTTTTTCCTCTTCATCAGATGAATTGGATGAATTACTGTTCTAATATATATCACAAGAGTCTAACATCCTTATGAGCTGGGCTGCATTAAAAAGTACTGTAGAAGTGTCGAAAGCGCAATAAGGTCAAAGTTTTGGTTGCGATTTGCAATCTCGAATCTTTTGGCAGTAGGCCAATATACTTGAACTTTTTACTTGTCTATCCTGTAATAGAAACAAATATTCCGCTCAACACAGCTGACTATTTAACATAAGAGAATGATAATTGCGGCAAATATGTTGGACCAAATGTGATGCTGCTAGATGATAATTCTCATAAAAAAGTCTCTTCGCTTTGTAACGCAGCGTTGCACTGAATATATACAATATCTTGTATTGTATGTGTGGAGGATTATCCTTAAAAAAGCTAGTTAGAAAATGTGGAAGGGCTAGAAAAAAGCCACGAAACTGAACAAAAATGCTAAACTGGCAACACTGATAATAACGATTAATGTGCATATTATACGAAAACACACGGACGACAGAATATTAAGGTAGCGATCATATTGCACCTCTAATCGGTTCTCAGTGAATTTGACAGAATGTGACGTCACAGTATTTACAAGAGTTTAATTATTCATTCATTATACCGGATTTATATTATATATTATAGTATAATTAACAAAGTAAGACAATCCGAGAGATGAATTTTAATGCTTTCATTTTGAAATAAGTGTATAGAAGAAATCAAAAAACAACTATGTATATGAAATCTATAATTTGTTTATTCTTTCTTTTCGATTATTACTAGTTTTATTTTAATTACATCAACTTGTGAACACTTTTTTAAATGTTACAATCATTAAAATAATCAAAAATTTGGTTAAAGCCCATTAAAAAATAAAACCAGAGGGTTAATAATTTCGACATATAGTAATTTTAAGACTACCTAAACATTCTTTGGCATATATTGTAAATGACATGAGAACAAATTTTATGATTGTCTTACTTGATTAATTATACTATATATTTTTCTTTTCAAAATGTTTGCCATTTTGTCATCTTCTCTGATGGTCGCAATCTTCTTTTCTATTATTGTTGGTAAAAGCACAAACACAAAAACATCAGTTGCTGACAGACATGGTTGCTGTTTGATTATGCGGTGCATGATAGTGTTTTTGCTTTTGTCTTAATCCGCATTTAGACACAAAAACCTTTGCACGAAAAACATTCTCAATTAACGTTTGATGTTTCTTTCTCATTTACTTGGGCAAAAATATTTCTCGGCGACTCCTTTGCATGTTTGACCTAATGTTTTTTTTTTTTTTTTTTTTGTTTGTTTATATACTAAGAACTTATTGAATCTTTCTACTATTCGCAGAAACTCACAATTAGTATTCAAATCTTACAAACTAACTTAAAATTATGTGATATTCCCGATGCTCTATCACAATTTGTTGAGTCGCGAGGTTTATCAATTACACAGCGTATTCAATGTGTCTTTTCTTTTTAATCGTCGATGGCCTGTGCTCAACAGCAATTCCCTAGTAAGAGGATTCGAAGGATTGTGTAATTTTTGAACGTAGCTTCTGCAGGACTTTGCATCTTCCTCAGAAATTGTGGGTACATTCAAATCTCGATGGATGTTCACGTTCCTCATATACCAAAGCGCGTTTACAATAATTTGTAGGCTTTTGGATTGTATTCGCTGCAATTTTTCGGTATTTGAGGGAGATGTGGTGCCCCATAACTGAATACCATAAGTCCAATTTTGAGTTTTTGTGTAACAGCCACCATAACTGATTAATTTTAAGCAATGAGGCTACTAAACAATGAGGAGACATTTGCAGGCAGTAATAGGTTGAGTTTGTAAATAAGGCCATCGTGCAATACATTATTGAAAGCTTGAGTGATATCAAGAAAGACAGCTGAGCAGTACTTTTTTTCTTCAAAAGTGTTCCTTATCAGAGTTACAATGCGACGAACTTGATCTATTGTGCCGTGCTGTTTTCTAAATCCAAACTGGTGTTAGGGAATCAGTTGGTTGAGATTAATAAATGGAGTTATATTCATGACAAGTAGCTTTTCAAATACTTCGGAGAGTAGAGGCAGGAGGCTGATAGGTCTGTACGATGCAACTTTTGTAGGGTCTCTTCCTGGTTTTGCATTTAATAGCGAGATAATGTTTAATACGAAGGATAGCATTGTGCATGAGATAAATTACTGAAGCTGGAGGTAGCTTTTTTTTATCATTTTTCCGGTAATTTTATCTAGACCAGGTGATTTTTTTGGGTTTAAATCTTTTGAGCGTTATTGAGCCAGGTTTTGAAGTTAATTTTGGTAGTGAGGACACAATTTTTAATTGGTTTGCAAAAGCCAAACCCTTCTCACAGTTACTTCTATCCCAATTACTGTCACTCAAACTGATGGGGGAATCAGTGAGAATTGGCCGATTTCAGTTTCTTGCTGATTTCCACAAAGAGTAGTCTGACGCTTCACCAGGTGTTAATTTGTTTATGTGATCTTCCAACTCTTTGATGTTGTTGTCTTTTAGGGCTTGCTTTAGCAGTGCAGTGCTGTAGCTGTGTTTTCAGACTCGGTGACCTGAATTCTTGCCATTGACTTCGGAGCCTTCTTTTCTGCCTTAAAAATAAATAAATATGTGGAACTTAAAGCCCCGAATGTCTCATTAGCCGAGCTTCTCTTCCATTACTGTTGTGCGTGCTAAATTTTCGGACAGTATTAGAAGAAATCTACTTATTTTAGCCGGTTCCTAAGGGCAGAAACCTTGTGACATCACTTTTTCTGAGCTTTGTCACAGAGTTCTTTTAGAAGGTTTTTACATGGCAAATTGTTACTGCCGGAAAAATTGGCAATTCTTGCCGGCAGGTGGGTACCGTTCGAAAGAAGAATCTTTTCGATATTAAATTTGTTATGCATCAGCCGGGGATTGAACTACGACCTACAGATCAGAAGCCCAACACACTAACCACTGAGCTTCGGCACCCACTATTTTCTGTATTACTAGCAATTAAATGTCGGCTGATATGTGTGGGTTATCGTTTGATTGATTGTACACCCTTGTGCAGGTGGCTGAGTTGAGAGCTAATGAGAGCAACTGGTTGAATTTTTCGAGTGCTAAGTCTACATCGTGTCCATTTCTTAATACAGTACTTAGAGCAAGATGGGACTTTACATATTTCTTGAATTTCAACCAGTCTATTTTCTTCCTAACGCAATTGCCTTGGGGGTTTGGTGATTTTATAGATATTACTGTGGGTGAGTGATCAGATGAGAGATCATAATTACACTCTGTGGAGATATTTTCCATCTGCAAACGTTTGGTGACTCCAAAGTCTATGAGATCTTCCTCTTGTCCGTCGGCCATATGTCGGTTGTCCATTTGAGATTACATCGTAGCTGTGGTTAATAATGATTGAGCATAGTCTTCTGTCTTTTGGAGTTATTAAGCGGGAGCCCCAGTGAGTGTGTTTTTCGTTGGAATCGCCAGCAACCAAGAATTTGCTACCAAGAGTTGAGAAAAATTCTTTATATTGCTGTTCGGTAATACTGTGGCTTGGGGGACAATATATCGCAGATATTACTAGCTTAGAGATGTACTCTTCCAGGCATATAGATGTTGCTTGCAAGTAGACTCTATTGAAATCTTCGAAAACATGATGTTTATTCTGCTTTTTATCAATATGGCAGTTCTCCTACATGCCTTACCATGCGAATGATTTGTGGTGTACAGTTTGTAATGTGGTATTCGGTAGCAATTTTTGTCAGTGAAATGGGTGTCAGATATCATCATGATGTTGATTTGGCTGGAATTGAATTAGCTCCAAACGGTGCTGGTTTAAGCCGTCGGCGTTCCAATGGCATACCTTGAGACTACTCATGGTATTTACGGTCTGAATAGCAATGTTTGGAGTAACATCGATTGATTTTTCATCATTTCTTGCATCATTGTTTGCATTGAGTTCATGAATTGGTTCATATTCTGGATTAGTGTTTGAAGCAAATGTTCAAGGGTACTTGGCTGTTGGGTGGGCAGTGAGTGCTTCTGCTCATTATTTACATTGCTTTGTTGGTGTGGTTTTTGTTTTAAAACACTAGCGTATGACTTGGTTTGATTCTTGTTTGGGATTGCAGAGAAGGATTGTGTTGCATCAAGATTTTGTCTCTGACTTGAGTTGGCTCAACTTGTTTTAGAGGTTGTTTGCTAGAGGAGAAATTTAGCTTTAGGGTTGTATATGCGGTGTGATTACCTCCACAATCGCTGCATTTTTTCATGCTAGCATCGCCTTTGAACTTTGGGCATATGTTTGACATTACGAAGAGTGTTTGGACTGTAAAAAAATTTTTAGTGGTAGGTGAAAGTAAAAGATAATGATATTTATTAATTCGCTTTTTGTTATTCATCAAAAAGAGTAATGTTTCACATTTATTACTAATGTATAAACATTTAAAAAATCTATTATAAAAATTAAATCAGAAATATATGTACTTACATTAAGAGATAATCTTTTGGAAACATATTTATGTACCTACATAGTTAATTTAAAATATAAAATTATAGCAGCATTAAAAATACAGCGATCACTCATTTCATATAAAAACTAAATCACATACATGTAATAATCTACATATTGCAATTTAAGTTGTGGGAACAAATGCCAGTCAATAATTTTAAAATTCTTTTGGTGGCTCAAATATTTTAGTACTTTCACATATGTGTTTTATTAAAATGCGATTAGCACATTCATAATAGACTATGCAATTAAAGAAGGAAAAAAAAAAAAAAAAATATATATATATATATATATATATATATATATATATATATATATATATATATATATGTAAAATGGCCAAAAATGATCAAATATGGTAAGTTTCAAGCTTACTGTAGTAGTTAATTGTAGGATATTCCCAACACTGATTACTGATGATAAGGACAAAGCGTGTCTCATATACCTGAAACAAAAACCCTCTCTCCTCCCCTTGTGTCCCTCGCTCACAAACAAAATGTATTTCATGCAAATGTTTTTGTGTCTAAAACAAGACCAATATATATAAATTGAAGTGGGTGATCTGAAACTTTACACAAACTCTTCAGGTTTGGGTATCCTTAAACTACTTACGAAATATTTGTTAGGTGAATTCATACAAGGTGGTGTTAATAGCTGATTTGGGTTTTTTAAGAAGTTTTACTTCTATCATGTGCACGCTGTTACACGTGCAAATTTTGTTTTTTCATTTAGTAACACGTTCGTATCTGTAAAATTACTAATCTCCAGCTTCATCTTAATTTTTTCGTATTTAGGTTAGGTTAGGAGAAGAAGGACGATGATTTAGCCATAATACAAATGGTTTTCCATTTTGGTCGTTAGGTAATAATCCTAAGAGAACTAACTATGAAGGTTTCCTCCACTCGTGAATAAAATTAAAATTGTTCAAAAATTAAAATTGGAGCACTGCTATCACTTTTGTCTCACTACAAGTAAACTGTCCGTTAGGGTGAAGTAACATTGTATGAATATTTTTTTTATTATTATTTTGTTGTTATGGAATAACGATGAAATATTGACTTTACATAAGTTAAGAAACCTTAAAAAATATTATGATCTTGTGAAGATGTTTCGAGGTGCCCAAGCCTAATCTAATTTTGAAGAAATGTTAAACCTTTGATTCTGCGCATTTCTTCTAAGGTTTGTACTGTTGGTGACAGCGGTTAACATACGATGAGACAGATAACATTATACGCCTTTATTCTTTAACTAAAATGGCAACTTGTGTAGGTTTGATCAAATTGATGTAGAAAAAATTCACCGTATCATCCATACCTGATTACTATAAGATAATGATATGAAATATTAAAATTAAATCGAAATTAAGGGGCACAACTAGCTTGACCACCTGAGAAAATGTAATTTTTGTGAATTGTTTAAAAAAAAAAGTAATTCAGTAAATAATTAACATTAAGTAATTTTTCCAAATGAAAATATTTAATTTTCAGCAACTTATTCACCATCTTCTGAGTTTTTAAAAATATAAATTCTCCCACTGCTGCAGTGGTTGTAGCCTTCACAGTGCCTGAAATCAAAAAAAACAAAAATTTTATTGAACTATATTATATTTTCTATACAATAAACCTCGATTGTAAAAAAATTAAAATGCAACAAAATGGAAATCATAAAAGTGGAGGGACATTTTATGGAAAAACAAATGCACAATAAGTTAAAAAAAAGACACAAGTCGATCGGATGATTTGTTATCGAGTTATAGCTGCAGCATATGTGAAAAATTTATTTTTGGGAAAAACACGTTTAAAGGTAAAAGTACTGATTTCATTGTTGTAAATTTTTAAATAGCATACCTAGAGCTAATCTGCTGTTTCAGGCCCATTCACTTGAAATTGTAATATGTTATTTTTAAAGGTATAAATTATCGACAAATGCCAAAAAACTGAAATTTTCAAAATTTCAAACTAGTTATGCCCCTTAATAACAAAAAAAGCTTTAAATAAATTCTAATAATTTTGGCTTATTTTAAAATACTTTTATATAATTTTCATGTTCCACAGAAACCTTACGTTTGCAAGGCCCCCGACTGTACGAAACGCTATACAGATCCAAGTTCATTACGAAAGCATGTGAAAACAGTCCACGGTGCTGAATTTTATGCTAATAAAAAACATAAAGGCACGCCAACACTCGATGATACAAAATATGATGGCGGTAAACTCATATTCAGTGTCAATGGAGCACAATCAGGTGGTGCTGCTAGTAGCGGCAGTGTGCATCATTATCATCGTCATCATCAAAGTGTTAACAGTTTGACAGCAAGACTACGCAACCCACAGCAGCACCAGCAGGGAGCTCAACCACAGCAACAAACACATCAACAACAACAATTACAAAACCAAATTTACTATCAACGCCAGAATCAAATTGACTGTAGTCCACGAAGTGATGACTTTCTTTCAACCAAAACGACGAGTATCTCTAGCCCGAGCATTAAATCGGAATCAGATGCGAACTCACCTGGATCAGTTACTGCGGTTAGAGCAGTAACGCACACAACTGCAAACATCAATGATGGAGTGATTGTTACTGGTACGAGCGATGGTGTTGTTAGTGGTGGTAGTGGTGTTGATGGGCGTGACGATGGCATGTTTGTTGCGATGAATATGCATGTTAGACATAACGACTGCTCTATTAGCCATGCCGGCATGACGCCGCTTGCCGGAATCGGTGAAGATAGTGATGGAGGTGTATGCAACTGGCCATATAATGCTGAATATGATGATCTCGATGATGATTTAAATGGAATCGGCTTGCCAATGGTTCTCCACGCTATGGTCAATATCAGTACAACCGGTGATATTAATGAAGCACTAACAAGCGGCGGAACATCCACGGTCACATCAGCAGCTGGACGAACGCGTTCATTCCGCTCCCGCTTACAAGCAAAAAGTGGAGGTGGTGTTATTAATCTAACCTCTTCAACACTTACCAACATACCAGAAACACTAAACCGCCACAACAATGCTAATAGTGTTATCGATAACAATTGTATCGGCATTGGTGAATTAAACCAACGCATTAATAACTTAAAAATGGAGCCGGGGACAAATACGCCAATTTCCCTTGCCATGTCTATTCCTGCTACTCCAAATCTATCGTCAGTAACTGGTGAACTGCAAACTAATCAATTGCCTTTACAAAGTAACAACACAACATCCATCAACCGCCAGCAACAACAGCAGCAACATCAATTACGTCGTGACAGTCAAAATTCTACAGCGAGCACTTATTATTGCAGCATGCAAAGCCGACGCAGCTCTCAATGCTCGCAATTGTCCGCCATCTCGACGATGGTACATTCAACAACGTATGCAACCGGAGGCGGTGGAAGTGATCTAGGTTCGTTCTATGATCCAATATCGCCTGGTTGTTCACGGCGTTCGAGTCAAATGTCTAACGTAACCTCGGCTGGGGGTTGTGGAGTGGGTACTGGAATCACTAGTGCAATTTTAGCACATGGTGGTAGTGGCAATAGCGGTGACACAACATCTGTGATTGGCGTTATTTCATTATCGTCATCATCATTAAATAACAACAACAAAAACAGTAACAATATCAATAACAGTCAACCACCACCACCGTCATCGCACTTACTTTCAACACACTTGCATCGCATGCACGCAACAGCTGCAACACTGAATGCGTCTTCTTCTAGTCAGGCGCGTTACACACACACAACAGCACATAACTGTAGTCACTCCATTCCAATCACATCAACATGCACATTACTATCGCCACAAGCTCCACCATTACTGATGCGACCTACTTATAGCGAGTATGTTGAGGGAGCAATTACATCCGTATCATCAACCGAGTGTCGTCATCGATTCGAACCAATACTTGGACAGCATCAACGATGTGAGCGCTTTTTTACAGTATCACCAACTGCAACTACGGTGTGTTCAGGTGCATCGATGTCTCTGTTGCGTCATACGGACTTACGAGTGGATACGGAGATAGCAGATGATGCAATAACTAGCTTAGTCTCCACAGAAAATATTAGCAATAGTATCACAATATTATCGAGTCATGAACAGCAGCAGAAAAAGAAATCAAATGCATTAGAAGTTACAGAAGCAGGGATTAATACAATCGAAGATGATTGCACTAATGCTATGGGCGCGTCTCGTGAATTTCATCCCAATGAGAGAGTGAACCTTGATGAGGTTGAGGAGGATGAACTGATCGAGAATAAGTTGGTGTTACCCGATGAAATGTTGCAATACCTCAATCAAGTGGCTGATAAGCCAACGTCATTAGCAATTGGACCAGCAGAAGATGAGCGATGCCAGCAGGATCAGTTTATTGCCAGTGTGATTTTTTCGTCGAGCAATAAGACTCTTTCTGATGCTGGATACGGAAATACACAAGCAACCTCTGAAGCCTGTTTATCTGTGCCGACCTGTTCATCTTCGCCGATTCATCTTATCTATCCTCATAGTCCACACCTGTCAACCACTATAACAACGACGACAGCCACCACTATTACACCAATGCCTGTAAAATCGTATGTTGGTAGCGAAAACAACGCGATTGCCTCCAGATCAATAATGAATAATTCGATTTCACAGCATAGTTTTGATACAAAGTCACAATCGGTTGTCCGTAACGGCACAGATGTAGGTGCAGTTGATTATTATCGAAAACAAACACAAGAATATCATTGTGCTGCGGCCCACACAACGTCAATAACTTCAGTTGAAAACATGCAAACGTCTTCTCAGCTACAACGCCATCAACAGCATTTATTAACAGTTTACTTTGCAACACCTTGCGATCCAACCGCAACTGCTGACCAGGCACCAATAACTAAAAGCAACTGCCGCAGTACAATAGCCGCTATTACAGATCTGGACTCATCTATGACTAGTTTGCCCGATATAGGGCAGCAACAACGACAAACGCAAAGATTTTCAACCCCACTATCACCTACAATGCTAACACCAACGACGACGAAGGTAGTGATACCGTTTTCCATACAACAGCCACAGGAAATACAGTGCGGTGACATAAGTCAATCTCGAATGTCGCCTGCAAGAACATCAACACTGGAAACATTGCAGCGTCAACTGACGTCAGAATTAAAAACTTCACCACAACAATATCAGGAACAGGTACATCCAATTAACTACACCCCACACCAACAACAGCAAACGTTCTATAGACATCAGCACCAGAATAATCCACAAGACCAACAATATCACCATTACGTTTCTGATAATACCTGCATTGATGGAAATAACGGCACCACCATAAGCAGTAGCAACAACAGTAACAATATGCGTTCAGAAACTTATCAGCGTACACTTGAGTACGTTCAAAATTGCCAAAATTGGTTGGAGATAAATAATACTGGCAGCAATGGTTTCGGTGGCTTCCATCAGCATATAATTCACCATCAACATAACCAGCTACAACAACAGCAGCAATATCAGCATCAATATTGCCAACAACAGCATCAGCAGCAACATAATTTTCACCATCACCATAATCAGCATATTTTACATGTCCCACAACAGCAACATAAATGTAGCCCCTACAACAAGAATACCAGCAGCAATGGTCATAATGATGGAACTATTATGCTAGAAAATCTAATCAGCAGTTCAACGCACCCTCCCATCCGCACACAATACAACTCCATTAACAGTATCACGGCCGCTGCTACAACAACAAATATGATCATCAATGATATGACAACGTCCCTCAGTTCACTATTGGAAGAGAATCGTTATTTGGAAATGATTCAATAACGACACACTCTGAGTGTTATTATGCAATCTGTCAAAACGAACTTAGCTATCCTTTTGTAATAGATCGCATCAGCTGACCCAATGCAAAAAATGCATTTTAAGTATGATGATCTTATATTATAATAAGAATGAAGTAATTTTAGAGAAAGCATTTACGTTGTACATCAAAGTAGTGTGTTTTTTGTAAAGCACTTAAGTATAATAGAGCTATCGCTCCCCATCAAGTTATTGCACCTTCATTTTATTCACGAAACATTTTTACTAACTGTACACATGGGGAAACATAAAACGGAAAAAACAAACACACAATCTCAAGTATAATCGTGTTGAAAGAGAAAGAGCGGAATTCATTTTTAAAGCTTGGAGGGAGTTTTAAACTATGAATTCTCTCAAGAATGTTCTAGGATCTTTAAGCACCTCCAGGATAATTAAACACAGATTTCGGGCATATGGCATTTTATAAAACTTTTTGGAGAATTTCAACTTATCGTGAAATAATGTTTTCATTGCACTTTACTTCACAAAAGCGGTAGATTTACGACACGTATGGGCTATGACGATATCCTGTAGGAACTACATTTCATCTGAATCGATATTTTCCAAGCTTTCTATGGTCTCTATGTTCGTTTCTATATTTGTCACCAATTAAACACTGATGTTAAAAGTATATTGGAATCATTTGGAAGCATTGTTGCGGCGTAAGTTTTTCTACTATAACATGCAAAATGTAGTAAATAACAATGGCTACTTAAATTTGGCAGGGGCATAAATGCACCCCACAATATTGCAATAGAGGTACAGTGATATATAAGCTGTAGTCAAAAGAAATTCATTATTTTTCCAATAGATGGCTTTAGTAATCTATATCTGGCGTTGTATAAGTGCGATCGGGCTAGATGGTGTTAGAAAGATAGGATTTCGTACTAAATTAACTTTTCATGCAGTTTTGTGATTGCTTGACTCAGAATTGTTTGAGCACGTTTCAAAGATGGACACCAGTAAAGAGAAAATACGCCATATTTTACAGTTTTTCTTCGATGAAGGCGTAAACGCAAAACAGGCGGCTGAAAATGTGAATAGTGTTTATGGTCCTGATACTGTGACAGCCAATCACGTGCAATTTTGGTTTCGGCGATTCCGTGCCGGTAATTTTGATGTTAAAGATGCATTACGCTCGGGAAGGCCAATTGTCGAAAATATCGATAAAATAATGGAAATCGTCGAGTCTGACCGTCATGTAAGCACTGTTTCTATTACCCAGGAGCTAAACAATGCAGAAAAAACCGTTTGGAACCATTTAAATATTGCTGGATACAAAAAGAAACTCGATGTATGGGTGCCACACGAGTTAACGCAAAAAAATCTCATGGACCGAATTTCCATCTGCGAATCGCAACAAAATCGATTCATTTCTGAAGCAGATGGTTACTGGAGATGAAAAGTGGGTCACTTACGACTACGTCAAGCGAAAACGGTTGTGGTTGAATCGCGGTGAGTCGGCGGAAACGGTGGCCAAGCCAGGATTGATGGTCAGGAAGGCTTTGCTATGTGTTTGGTGGGATTGGCAGGGAATTTTGTATATCTCATTGAAATACAATAATTACAACAGAAAAAAAAAATGCAGATGGAGAGAAATTAATGTTTGCATATATAAAGCAATTTTTTATTTTTTCATTTATCGTTCGTTTTATCATATTGCAATCCTTCATGTGTCGTGATATACAAATGTAAATAGTGTGCTCATTTTATTATTATGTTACACTCGGATGCTCCTAATTACCATATTTTGTGCTGCATCTAGGATTGTTCATATTTTAAAAAAATCGTTTTTCGATATATCGAAATGGCAAAATTAACAAAATCGTCGTATCTTTAATATCGATTTTATAATATGAATATATCGAGATATAGCACCAAAAAAAAAACTGTTCAAAAGCAGTTAAATGAAAGGAGAATAACTCATAGTATTTCTTATTTTACAACTTCCAAATATTTTCGTTTGCTGTTTTTAAAAATACAAGTTTCTTTACTATGTTATTCATCAGCCTGATTTTGCTATTTATCATTAATTTTACTGTCAAAGCAACTAGTATTTAAGAAATAGTTTTGACAAATTTTGGTACAAATCTTTCTTATTCTTGAATATTCTCTATGAATTTTGAGTATAATAACTAAATGAAAAAACGTAAATAAACATTTACCATAAGTAATGTTTTCAAATATGAATGTTATGTATGTATGTAAGAACATATTTTGTAATATAAGGATATGTATTCATTCCTAAATCGATTTTAGGTTGTAATGACTACATAAGTAAGTAATTAAGTAAGTAAGAAATTATTCAATATTACAAACATTAAGCGATTGTACAGTTTAACTCACACATATTAAAGTTTGTTGAACTGATGTAAAAAATTAACCATATAAATACATAAAGTATGGTTATGGTGTAAGCTAAAGCATTAAAGCATGTAAGCTTTTCTCTGTTGTGTTGTAGTGGAGGATGTACTTTCCGAAAGCTGAACCAATGGTACTTTCCTTGCCCCTCTTGGTACTTTAAGTCGCCAGTACGATTTTGATATCGTAGGGGGCAGCGGTCATAAGCTTTTTCAAGGTCGTATAATCATTCTCGTCCGTCAAAACGCAGGTTCAGATTAGGTTTATATTAAAAAAAGTTTGCCTTGATGCGGCTTGTTGCCAGCTGTTCCTTCAGAGGTGTGAATTGTAAGACGAGATGTATCAATCTCTTATTGCCAACAAACCCACCACACAGTTCGTGTCTATCCGCCGGGCAACTTTAAAATATATCACAGGGCGCTCTTTTAGAGTAGCTCTTTCATTTCCAGCGCATTTCATAAAAATCAGTTCAATCAGCTTTGTATTTACTGAAGACATCAACCTTCTTTATGGAAAGATCGGACGTGTGAGGTATACCCGTAAATCGTGGTTCTTATTTTTGTGCGGAAACAGAAACAGCAAAACAAACAAAAAGAATGGCATTTACCTGAGGCGTTTTATAAAATTTCCTTGGGGGAAGATTTTTTGTGACAGGTCTCAGCAATCTCCTAGCGGCTAAAAGTAGGAATCATCCAGTAATCGCCACGTGGAGGACTCTCATTAAAAATGAAGCTGCAACCACATAGCAAAAGGAACATATTACATAATGCCACCCTCACTAAAAAATTAAGGTGTCTTCACATAGCACCCAGAAGATGACCAGTGAGTTGACTTGCGATGAGTTGCACAAGTATTCAGCTAGCCTCACTAGATTAAAGTAGTTCTACACATTACTTTGCAAACCAGTGAAATATATTTTAGTCGTGAAACCAACTTCAGATCTTCTGATCTTAAGTTATGATAAACTTCAAAGTTCGTATATATTTATATAGATATTCTAGAAGAAATCAGAGCAAATACCCACTCATTGCTCATCATCTAGGAACATTTAAGGAAAAGGCAGTAGCAGAGAGCTTCACTGTCAATAAACGATATATGTCTATTGAATGCCAGGTCATAACGTCATGTCGACGAATAAGGCAGCGGATATAATTACTAAAAGCGGCGTCTAATTGCAAAACGATCAAATTAGCCAAATGATTACTTATAGAGATTTGAGAGGCGCACTCGAGAGTCAATGCGAATTGGCAAACCATGTTTATAAAATGGTACTAAAAAACAATGTCGTGTGCAAGAATATAATAAAAATATGGTAGAAGAAACTGTTATAAAAAATATATTCAAGATTTCTATTGCAATGTAGTACTTAGGGGCTAAAGAAAATTACTTTACTTACTTACTTATGTGGCCATAACAACCGAATATCGATTTAAGCCGAAAATAACATGCTTCACCAACCATCTCTGTTCTTCACCAGCTGGTGCCAGTTAGAAATTCCAAGCACCGTCAGGTTCTCCCTTATTTGGTCTTTCCACCGGAGGTTAGATATTCCTCTTCTTCCGAATATAGCACCTTCTTAGCTGGAGCGTGTTCTTCCATTCGCTCGACATGACCTAGCCAGCGCAGCCGCTGGATTTTGATGCGCTTTACTATGTCAATATCGGCATACAGCTCGTACAGCTCATGGTTGTACCTCATTCGGTACTCGCAACCAACGCAAATAGGCCCAAAGATCTTGCGTAGGACACTTCTGTCGAAATCTCCAAGCTTCGCTCATTCCGGGTGGAAATTGTCCAGGCTTCAGCGCCATATGTTACGACAGGCATGATGAGAGACTTGTAGAGTATAGTTTTCGTTCTTCGAGAGAAGGCTCGACTTCTCAATTGCTTACTCAGTCCAAAGAAACACCTGTTAGCAAGAGTTATCCTACGCGTGATCTCCAGGCTGACGTCATTACAGTTGTTGATGCTGGTTGCAAAATAGACAAAGTCCCTTACTACTTCAAAAGCGTAGTTGTCAACAGTGACGTGCTGTCCAAGACGCCGGGACTCTTTGTTTGTTGACACTAGATACTTTGTCTTGCCCTCGTTCACCGTAATACCCATCCGACGCGACTCTCTTTCCAACTCTGCGAATGCTGCACTGACTGCTCGCGTGTTCATGCCGATTATGTCAATATCGTCGGCATACGCCAACAACATGACACTTTTGTTGAAGATAGTGCCATTATGTCGTAGATCAGCAGCTGGTATTATTTTCTCCATAATAGGATTAAGGAAGTTGCACGATAACGAATCACCTTGTCTGAAACCCCGTTCGGAATTAAACGGTGCGGAAAGGTCCTTCCCAATTTTCACTGCACAACGGGAGTTATGCAGTGTCATTCTACAGAGTCGAATGAGCTTTGCAAGAAAACCGAACTCAGACATTGTTGCGTAGAGGTAATCCCTTATTGGAATATCGAAAGCGGCTTTATAATCAACAAGTAGGTGGTGTGTGTCGATCTGTTTTTCTTCGGTCTTCTCCAGGATTTGGCGTAGTGTGAACATCTAGTAGAGGGTAGATTTACCAGGTCTGAAGCCACACTGATAAGGTCAAATCAGGTTGCTGAGCATAGGCTTCAACCTTTCACACATAGAATCTTAGTTTGGGTTAGCTTATTAGGCCAAATAATTCCTATCTGCTCTCTTAAGCGGAACCATTGGGATTTCCTAATGAATAGAGCAATGTCCCTGACATCTATGGGTGCAAGCTCAGTGGTATCTGTAAAAAAGGCACTCAGTAGAGTGTGCCTTCTGCGTGCCAGGGCGGGGCATCTACAGATGAAGTGGTGAGCACTTTCCTCCTCTTCCTCGTCCTGGCAGCTGCGACAAAAATCGTTGGCCGGCAAACCGAGCCTTGCACCATGCCTACCCACAAGCCAGTGTCCCGTGAGTACGGCGACTACATTACTGATGGTTTTCCTGCCCATTGACAACAGTGAACGAATTAGTCTATTTTCAAGAGTTGACCAGATTTTCCTAGTGGTAGCACTAGAGCTCTCATCCCGCCATCTTCTGTTGGCTATGGTGAGATAATGTTGTGTAATAAGAAGCTTGCATGTTGCAAGCGGAATTCTGGCTTGATGAGATGGATAGATCTCTGGCAACCTAGTGCCCGATCTCGCCAATTCATCTGCCTGACAGTTCCCTGGAATGTCCCTATGCCCCGATACCCAAACAATGTGCACATTGTAGTGCTCCGCTAGCTCTTTAAGAGCTGAGCGGCATTTAAGGGCAAGTGCTGATTTGGCGAACGTTCCTGCGAGATATTTAATGGCGGCTTGACTGTCGGTGTAGATAAAAACATCTTTGAAAGATATTATATTACAGCGAAGCCACGTTGCCGCCTCCTTTATAGCCATTATCTCAGTTTGAAAAACACTGCAAAAGTCGGGTAATCTGAACTTGAGCTTAACGCGTAAGGAATCAGAAAAGACCTACCCTATCCTCCAATTTGGAGCCATCTGTGTACAATTGTACCGATTGAACTCCAGTTTCGTTGACAATACCCCTATTCCATTCTTCCCTTTAGGGTATATGAGTTGAGAATCTATTTTCAAAGCATGGTATGGGGATGGTATAGTCGATGACATTTAGAATTGTAGTGCACTCCCCCAGGATCCTTGAATGCCAGTATCCTGGTTGAGCCCAGCGTGAAACTATGTTTAGCATCATTGCTGATATAAGCGCTCCCTGCTTGCCAAATAAATCTACGGGGAGTAGATGCAATAGCGAGTAAAATACTTTTGACGGGGTGGTTCTTAGAGCACCTGTTATCAACACCGCAGACATCCTTTGAACCTTGTCTATTAGCCGTCTGTGTACCTCCTTATTTAAGGATTCCCACCAGACAATCACACCGTAGAAAAGAATTGGTCTGACGACCGCAGAGTATAGCCATGATACGATTGTAGGACTCATCCCCCATCTTTTACCTGTGGCTTTCTTACAGGAGTAGAGTGCTGCTGTTGCTTTACGAACCCTTTCCTCCGTGTTTGGTTTCCAACTTAGTTTTCTATATAAAGTTATACCCAAATATTTCGCCTGTTCAGTTAGCTTTAGACTAGTTCTCCCAATTCTAGGTAAGGTAAAAACAGGTATTTTATGCTTTCTAGTTTGAAGCCCATTTGAACAAGATTGATAAGGCATGGTTCATCACTTCGGTGAGTGTATTTAAATATTTTCCCGATGCCACAAGTGCCAAGTGATATACATAACTCACCGCTGTGCAGTCCGTGGCCTGTAAAGGTATGAGAACTTCATTGATGGTTAAGTTCCACAAAAGAGGCGACAGCACACCTCCTTGAGGGGTGCCCTTAATCGCAAATCTGCTAATGCATGAGGTACCCAATTTTGAGTTTATCACTCTTTGCTTTAGCAACACACTAATGAATCTAATAATAGGTTCATCTACCTTAAGCATAGCAAGAGAGTTTTCGATTGCTTCTGGGTTTATGTTATTGAAGGCCCGCTCAATATCTAGAAAGGTGACCAAGCTATATTCTTTGCATTGCAAAGATGTTTCTATCTTCTTGGTACCTATAGAGCCCCTTAAGTGCACATCAAGTGATCTTTCAAGGGTTTTCAATAAGAAGGATGATAGACTTATAGGTCTGAAATCACTTGGCTTTGAGTGGGACGTTTTTCCGCCTTTAAGGATAAACACCACGTTAACTTGTAGCCATGTCTTGGGGACATAGCATAGTCTTAGGCATGCAGAGAAGATTACCTCCAACCAAGGTGTTAGAAGGTCCGCATACTTCTGCATGTCCGCGGGAATAATACCATCAGGTCCTGGTGACTTGAATGATTTAAAATTATTTATCGCCCTAATTGGGCGATCTTTGTTTTACTTATTATTTTGTGCGGGACGTCGTAGATAATTCTACTAGGATTAACATTGGGAGTTCGGCCAGGGCTGTCCTCGAAACAGCCTGGAAAATGGGTATCAATTAGTACCCGAAGAGTTTCCAGACTTGAAGTAGTCCAATCACCATCCCCCTTCATAATGAAGCTGGGTGTAACTGGATTCGTTACGAGAATCTTTGAAATTTCCTCTATGTTGCTGCAAAAGTCATTCCATGATGATCTTTTTGATCTCCTAATCGCCTTTTTAAACACTTGTAGGCTCTCCTTATAGAGTTGCCATTGATTAGTGATTTTGGCTCGGTTGAATTTCTGTCGACACTCCCTCCTCAGAGTGATGATCTCTACCGACCACCACGGAGGTCTCTTCTTTTTTGCTTTAGAGTGGTGCAGATTAATTTGAACCACCCTAAGCATCTTCCTTTGCAATATTTAATATAGACGCCTCGGTCACCGTCGTATCGATGTCCTCGACGTCACAGCATAGTAACTCGTCCTCATCCGCTGTGCTAACTTCCACATCTCGGAAGAGGTCGCCAACCATCTCAGAAGTATCGCTGTCTCCGTCACACGACATGTTCTCAACCTGGGCCGAACTTACTTTCGTATCCCCTGGTTTTGGATCTACTTTTCCTGCGTCTTTTTCATAGACTTTCAGGGTAATTTGGGAGAAGCCATAGCTTATCACCCCTTTCTGTTTGGCGAGAGGTGCCAAGGATTGCTCATTTAAGATCACAACGACCTCTCTTGAGTTCTCCTTGGCCTCTCCCACCTACACAACCCTCCAATAATCTGTGGGAAGGGATGAAGTTGCGAGCCGCATATGATCCAAGATTTCCTTAGGATCTGACGGCTCTGTTGGAATCCAGGCGCGTGACCTGGGTCTATTGGGGATCTGGTCTCTAGGAATGGCCTCATGCGAGCGTTGGGCCAAATCTCCCCAACATTCGTGATGGCCTCTCTAAAGAGATCTGCCGATCGCTGGTCCACGCAGGACATTAGTTTGATGCGTCCTTGATGCCATCCGGCATCTCTGCAGCAAACGACCGGGCCAGGGTTCCTCGGCAGGCTATCCCTATATATCCTTAGGAGACTTATCTCCACTTGGCGCCATTGCACGAATGGCAGTGCTCCATCTTCATGGTTCCTATCAATGACGGCAAGGATAAGCTGGTCCTTTGCCACGTCACTGAAGGAACGAGCTTAAATATTGAATGTGGCCGAAGCCTAAGTTTTCGCCATTTTTGGCTTAGACAACTGCTCTTCTTGCGAGCGTTGCCGTTTGGACGCAAGTCCAGAAGAACGGGCATTTTCGCGTTCAGCGATTATGCCTTTTGCCCACTCCAGAGATTTTGTTCTCGCTCTGAGAGTTTTGTTACTGGGACGCCACCAAGCCGTTCAGTAATTCTGAAAGCGGCTCTTCTTTCACGATATGTCCAGATGGACGCGCTAATTGGTTTAGCGGAAGCTCTCAAATTAGAAGCTTTACCTGAAGTTGATGGAGCTAAGTCTAAAGGGGATGTGGCTGCTGAAACAGGAGTCGCAGCCTTTGTTAGTGTCTTAGTAGCAGCAGGTCCCGATATGGTGGTCACAGACCCTATGCTTACATGCACTGTTTTCCTCGATTCCAGTGGTTTGGTGGCCAGAACTGGTGTGCTCCTGCGTACAGGTGCTTTAGAAGCCGAAGAAGTTACAATTTGGGACGAGTCCCTGTGGTGTCCGATTTGGACGTGGGCCTGCCCTCCAAGGATGGCCTTTTGGAGTTTTCGGAATTGTCCGAGGCAATTTTTATTTTGTTGTCCATATTTCATATACGACCGCTTACACGACGTATCAGGCATCGCGGTCTAATATTTGAGGAGGGACTTGGAGGTCGCCCGAAGCAGAGCCCTATACTCCGGAAAGTCCACAGTTACTCCCTGAGGCGGACAGGTATTAGAGAGGCTCCGTTAAAATACAGCCAGTAAAGTCCCCCGGCTGCAAACTAACCAGTGCATAACACGGCACGGAAACGCATAACACCCTGGATTGGGGGAAGAATTTTATCGACTCCCAGGTCTAGATCCGTAGTGTTCTGTTAGTTAGCGGGGTCACCTCAAGCAGGATGTGACAGAGTCACGCACAAGCAGTCTTGTTCAGATAGACGCTAGCGCCGTATATAAAGGTCCGGCTGTATTGCGCATATTCTGACCTTGCAAAGAAAGTGCAGATCTGCAAATATACAGACGCGCGAATATGCCTGACCCCAAGCACACTCGCACATACACACACCCGCACACCTGCACACTTGCTTGACACCACATAAAACCTTGTATGCGATGCTCAGGAGACTTATTCCACGGTAGTAAGCGCAAATTGTGGGATCTCCTTTTTATGTACGGGACAGAGAACACTGACCATATTCTGCTTATGAGCTGGTGCATGCAAACGAGCAGCTCATCGCCTTCAGTCTTAAACAACTCGGCAGGCAGGTCATCAGCACCTGCAGCTTTGTTGTTCTTCAGCCTTAAAATGGCAGTTTCAACCTCGTCATAGTCGGGTGGTGGAACATCAACACCATCTTCTGTAATTGCGGTTATCGGGCAATCTCCTCCACTGGCGAATTTCTTCGCATCATTGCCATTCAGTAACGTGGAGAAGTGTTACCTCCATAGGCTCAATACACTCTGGACATCTGTAACCAGATTCCTATTTCCATCACGACAAGAAGAGGCTCCGGGATTTATACCGCCACTCAGGTGCTTGATCTTTTCGAAGAATTTTCGAGTCTCATTCTTGTCGGTACACATTTTTATCTCCTTTTCTCTCTGTACCGCTCCTTAACAGCTCGCGTTGCGCCTGCACGCATGGTTTTTCTGTCTTTCTCTGCGGTAGCGTCGCGACACTCCTGATCATACCACTCATTCCTCAGAGGACGGTAAATACCGATTACCTCCTCGGCAGCAGTAGTCATGGAGTGGAATATATGTGTCCACCGTGCGCATGTATCATCAAGTGTTCTGCATAAGCAGATCAGATAGTCGAGTGGCAAATGCATCTGCCGTCTCTGGTGATCGCAGCTTACTGACGTCGAGCTTTCTCTGTGTGGGACTTCTCTTGTTATTTGCGACACATAAACGTATGCGCACCTTAGCTTCAACAAGGTAGTGATCCGAGTAGATGTTGGCACCACGGATCGATTTCACGTCCATCACACTGGAAGCATTCCTTCCGTCAATCACCACATGATCAATTTGGTTTCTTGTACGTTGATCTGGAGACAGCCATATCATTTTGTGGATGTCGAGATGTTGGAATCTGGTACCACCAATTTATATGGTTGGTGCTGCGGCGAAGTTGATTAGCCTCGCTTCGTTACCGGAGGTGTTCTGGTGGAGGCTGAATTTTCCGACAGTTGGACCAAAGGTACGTTCCTTGCCCACCCTGGCATTAAAGTCGCCAAGCACGATTTTGATATCGTGGCGGGGGCAGTGGTCATAAGCTTCTTCGAGGTGCTGAAAGAATCTCTCCTTGGTCACATTGTCCTTCTCATCCGTCGAAGCATGGACACATATAAGGCCGATGTTAAAGAAGTTTGCCTTGACGCGGATTGTGGCCAGCCTCTCGTTCACAGGTGTGAAATGCGAGACAAGATGTCGTAGTCTCTTGCTGACCAAATTCCTAATTCGTGGCTTTCAGCATGGCACAGGACGCTCTGTTGAAGCAATCCTGTACCGTCCATCGCATTTCCTGGAGAGCGGTGATGTCAGCTCTGTATTTTTCGAGGACATCAACCAGCTGGATAGAGGCATCCTCCCTATAAAGGGACCGGACATTCCAGGTGCATATCCGTAAATCGTGGTCCTTTTTTCGTTTGCGGAGGTCATCAACAAAAGCGGTAGTCCTTATCCGAGCCATTCTGTTTTCTTCACTGGGGGGATTTTTTATGTGGCGGGTCCCAAACCCAACGCACAATCTCTAACCGAGGAGATTTTCGCTGAGGAGATTAGGAGCTAAACGGTTTAGCTAAATTTTGCCAAAGATCATTCATATTCTAAGTAATCACTACTTTTATACGCTAACGGACATTTTTGTGGTATCAGTAAAGACCAACAGTGCTTATGCGTGGTTTATGTCCAACCAGTTACAACTAAATTCAATTCAATAAATGTTTATGCTGTTCCAATAAATCTATAAATATTGTTTAAGACATACTTTTGCATAGCATAGTTTTGACTGTATTTCTTTTACTTCTTTAGCCATACAGTCAATCTCCATCCCATCCAACGTATCTTTCCATTACATATGTGTGTAGTGTTGTTACATACTTTTTAAAAAATCTCTACTCTTACTTACTTACCAATAGATGTACAAATGTTGTTTAAGACATACTTTTGCATAGCATAGTTTTGACTATTTCTTTTACTTCTTTAGCCATACAGTCAATCTCCATCCCATCCAACGTATCTTTCCATTACATATGTGTGTAGTGTTGTTACATACTTTTTATAAAATCTCTACTCTTACTTAATTGCTTAAATAGCCATTACAACAAATTTTATTCGATTTGGATTGAATGAGGAAGGCTTTTCCACATTCAGCGGTGCCAAGTTCTCCAGCACTTGACCCTTCCACCGCTGCATGCTCCTACATTCCCTCGACATTACCGAGCCATCTCAGCTGCGGTCCATATCAACATCAACATACAGCTCATATAGCTCAAAGCCAACTCAAACGAGTTCAAAGATTTTGCGTAGAACTTTTCTCGCGAAATTCAAGTTTTAACTCCTTTGAGGTGTAAATTTCCTAAGCCTCAGCGCCATATACAAGGACAGGCATGAATTGAGAGTAGTATGTAGTCTATGTTCTGCGATCGACCTTTCAATTGTTTACTGACGTCATTGGTAATATAATAATGCTGGATTCTATCTAGAATCCAGTCCTTTACCGCTAGGAAATGACAATTGTCAACAGTGACGTGTTGTCCCCGATGCCGGAACTTTTGGTTGTTGACACTAGGAACTTCATATTGCTCTTATTCACTGAAAGATATATTCGACGACGCGACTCTATTTACAATTGGGACAGTGCTGCGCTGAGTGCTTGCATGTTCATGCGGAATATATGGATGGATGAACGACAACAGCATGACACTTTTGTTGAATATATTACCATTGTGTAAATCTCGTAGTACTTGCTGCATGATCAGTTTAAAGAAATTACATGAAAACGAAAAATCTTGTATGAAACCTATTTCGGTATTAAACCGGAAAGAGGCCCTTCCCGAATCTCACTGCATTGAGAAAAGAAATACCTACTTTTCCTAACGCTTATAACATTTCTTTTTTTCATTTATATTGAAGTGCTTTCAACCTACGAACAGTATCCTATAACCATAACACTAAAATGAAATCTAAAAATATCTGAACTACAACTGGAGATTTACATACGTTTAAATATAGTTAAAGAATTATATTTATTGAAGATGTAAATATTTACGTATAAACAAATAATCTTGAAATAAAACACTCTTATACGGCTTTCTCACAGCACCCCAATTACGTTCGCTCTCTCATTCGCAATTCGCACTCCAATCATGTACCGAATTACTTAGTTCGAAATACAACATTTTGAGAGCGAATTACCTCATTGGTAAGTAATTCATTTTGAACTATCATGCAAATTACGATCAAATCTTTGCCTTCCCTAATATTTAGCGGAAATTTATTGAAATCAACTGACAAAATCAAAATAAAGAAGATGTCAAAACAAATAAAAGAAAACAATAAACAAATAAAGGTAACATAATATTTTTCAAAATTGTGTAAGGAAACGGGATTATGCTTCGTGGAAGCTTTACAACTTCAAAATATCGCTTGCATCAAAAAGATTAAAAATAAAAAACAACAGAATTAAAAATATGCCGTGTGAATCGGATAATTCACGATACTAATTGAAAGAGCGAATGAAGTGTAATTCACGGTGCCGTGAGAAAGCCGAATTACGTGTTCGGTGTTAGAGCGATTCCTTATTATCGACTTTCGATTGCAGTTTAGGATGCTCGCATACTTTTCTGCATACATATTTAACAGAGCCACAAAATTGGAATGCAAAAATTTTGAAATTAGCACGTGCCTCCGTTGAGTCCAGGTTATCAAATCCGCGAGATATTTGATATTGAAATTTTAATAGTAAGAGATACCTGGCATGCTGTTTCCGAACCTAGCTTCAAAAAATGCTGGTATTAAATAAATGCGCATTTTCGAGAATTTTAGCGTGTCATAATTATTTTATAATATTGTACTATTTTTATTTTACTCAATGATCCGAACATCTGCACTACACACACCAACGAAAGTAAATTTAATGTCTTTTCAAATGAAATGATATTTGTCCAGGTAGACGAACTTACATTGGGATATAGTGAATTGAATTTGACATTATTCGAAATTATAATTCGTATTCAGTTCCCCATATCACACTGAATAGTCGCTGCATTTGATTTGATTTGTCGTATGATAGATATGTTTTTTGATTTCGACATTGTATGCGAGCCTTTAAACAAAGTTCATCCAAAATATTGAGAAATATAAAAAAATTCGTACAAATTGTTTTTGAAAAATAATACTTATTATATCTCGAGAATCGCATGCTATACATTTGTAAGATCCGTGGAAATATTCGACTGCTCAAAAAGGACATGATGCATTTTTTCGGAATATAAAATGGCGGTTCCTTGAAACATTAAGGAAATAATAGAGAAAAGTACTTGGATAGATTCAGTAGTATGTATTACTATTCTCCATTAAACTAGAATCTACCCTACATACACTTATACAAGTATGTGAACGCTTAGCGTAAAAATTTGCACATTTTCAGTCATTTTGTAAGATAAGCTACTTATCCATTTATTATGTGGCCATTACAACGGAAAATCAATTTAGGCAGAATCTAACATGCTTCGCCAGCCAACTCCTTCCTTCACTAGCTGGCGCTAGTTACAGATTCCAAACGCTGCCAAGTTCTTCAGTACTTGGTCTTTCCACCGGAGGTTAGGTCTTCCTCTTCTGCGTCGTCCTCCAGCGAGTTCCAAATATAATACCTTCTTAGCTGGAGCGTGTTCTTCCATTCGCTCGGCATGACCTAGCCAGCGCAGCCGCTGGAATTTGATGCGCTTTACTATGTCAATATCGACATATAGCTCGTACAGCTCATGGTTGTACCTCATTCGGTACTCGCCACCAACGCAAATAGGTCCAAAGATCTTGCGTAGAACTTTTCTCTCGAAAACTCCAAGCATTCGCTCATCCCGGGTGGAAATTGTCCAGGCTTCAGCGCCATATGTTATGACAGGCATGATGAGAGACTTGTAGAGTGTAGTTTTCGTTCTTCGAGAGAGAGCTCGACTTCTCAATTGCTTATTTAGCCAAAAGTAACACCTGTTTGCAAGAGTGATTCTTTGCAATATCTCCAGGCTGATGTCGTTACTGCTGTTAATGCTGGTTCCAAGATAGACAAAGTCCCTTACTACTTCAAAAGCGTAGTTGTCAACAGTGGCGTGCTGTCTAAGATGCCGTGACTCTTGTTTGTTGACACTAGCTAATTCGTCTTGCCCTCGTTCACTGTAAGACCCATCCGACGCAACTCTCTTTCCAACTCTGAGAATGCTGCATTGACTGTTCGCGTGTTCATGTCGATTATGTCAATATCGTCGGCATACGCTAACAGCATAACACTTTTGTTAAAGATAGTGCCATTATGTAGTAGAGCAGCAGCTCGTATTATTATCTCCATAATAATATTGAAGAAATCGCACGATAATGAATCCCCTTGTTTGAAGCCCCGTTCGGTATTAAACGGCAGGAAGAAGTCTTTCCCAATTTTCACTGCACAACGGGAGTTAAGCAGTCTCATTCTGCAAAGACTAACAAGCTTCTCGAAATACAGAACTCAGACATTGTTGTGTAGAGGTAATCCCTTACCGGACTGTCGAAAGCGGCTTCATAATCGGCGAATATAAGGTGTGTCGATCTGTTTTTCTTCGGTCTTCTCCAGGATTTGGCGCAGTGTGAAAGTCTGGTCGAGGGTGGATTTACCAGGTCTGAAGCCACATTGATAAGATGCAAACAGTTTGTTATGGATACGCTTCAACCTTTCACACAGTGCGCTCGATAGAAGCTTGTTTGCTATGCTAAAAAAACTTATTCCACGGTAGTTGGCGCAAATTGTGGAGTCTCCTTTCTTATATAAGGGACAGAAACACTGAGCCTCTAATCATTTTTTCATCCGGCCATATTATGATTATGAGGTGGTGCACGCTGGTGAGCAGCTCGTCGCTTCCCGAATTAAACAATTACGTACGTAGGCCATCAATACCTGCAGCTTTATTGTTTTTCAGTCTAGAAATGGCCTCTCTGAGCTCGTAGTCATTTAGTGGAATATATGTACCCACCGACTATCATCCTACAAGTATGCCTTCTTACGATAACCACATGACGAAATTGCTTTCTTATTCGTTGAGGTACAGCCATGTTGCTCTATGGATATCGAAATGTTGAAATCTGGTACCAATTATTAATATATTTCGTGCTGCGGAGAAATCGATGCATTCTGGTGGATCCTGAATTTTCCGAGAGTTAGACCAAAGTTACCTTGCCCTGGTATTAAAATCGCCCAGAACGCGCCCTTGAAGAGCTGAAAGAAACTTTCTTTGCCCACGCCGTTATGGCTTATGTTGTCTTTATGCGTATTTTTCCAACCGCTCGTTCACAGGAGTCTCTTACTGACAACAAATCTACTACAGCGCTAGCCCCCCACCAGGTTGAGGCAGTTAGAAACGTTACCTTGCGAAAACACCACCAGTCCAGTTAAAATAAAGCTATTTAATAAAAAGTTTCGAGAGATTTACTTGGCGATAATATTACGTTAATAAATCAATTAAATCTTATACTATAATATATAATGCAGTCCATTTTTCAGCACAAAACTAATTATAAAATTTTCGTAATTCTAAGAAAAGATATACTTACTTTGCACTGCGGAATATAAGAATTATAATGCATTCTAGCCTCTTTCATACGCTTATGGCGATGTGAAATTCATATGATGTTTTCATTGGTGCAGCCTGGAGCGTAATATATAAACACATTATGCGAAACCTGCAATTTCTGTTAAAATTCTCGCTATACGACGCAGTTTCATTTTTTATATTTCATTTCGTTAGAATTACCATAACTCGGAAATACTGCTATTATACAATATTTGAACTAACAAATGTTTTCTGGTTGAAATTCCTTGTGTGCTTTTAAGTTTTGCTGAAAATAAATGAGACATCCCTTGTTGTTTCGTAGGATATTAGTAACAAAGTACTGACACCAACGAGATTTGACTTGAATTAGACTATTGTTAAATAATACATATTGCAATATTAATCTCATCGATGAATTACAAAATCCAAATTCCGCCGCTGTAAGTATAATAATTGTGCTAATGGTTCACATTTTATTTGTTTAAAAACTAAATATTATTATCAAATTACTTTCTAATATAAGTTTAAATAATTATTTTTTCATAGCATTATTTTTACTATTACTATTAAGCGCTTACTAATTTAAAGAATAAAAGGGCTTCCATCTACTAAGAAAGGATGCAACCACCAGAGTAAAAAATATCACTATAATAAAAATACTTTAAAATATTTTTCGAAATGTTCTTTTGGATTACAATGAAAAATTATTAATTACACGGTATTATGGTGAGTATGAACTTTCCAAGTAACCTAGTGAAGGTTGAACGCCTAATGAAGAGCAGCGTGAAACTGTTTAAAAATTTCGAACACTTTCAGGTTGTCTCTTTCCACGGAACAGGTGACTGATCAGCAACAGCCCAGCTGTTCTGAGTAAACGAAACTGGAATGAAGTGATTGCTAAAGCACTACAAATACAGATACAGATTTATACAAACAGATGCTTCTAAAGTTACACGATTAATTTAAATACGACAACATACTCGTATATGTTTTTATAACATGCAAAGGCATATGAGAATCAATAAATGAAAAATTACTATTAAAATCAATTCGTTAAGTAGGACAGGGGATTCATTTTGGTTTACCACATCCAGGTTCTGACGGCTGGTAACAAATTCACATCAGAAGCTTGGAGCTGTTTGTGATGGGTCGCGCCAGACATCTGGTGTGCAGTAAGGTAGATCGCTCCCCATAAAAAAAATTGAAAATTTCACCCATAGTTTGAAAGATTATGTTCAAACGTTCTCGGGACAAACAAACATTTTTTTCTTAACCCTTTTAGAGCCGCAAAAATGTTTTTTTTTTATCATAGCACAGTTGCTGATTGTTCGATTTTAAAAAATGATAGCTTGTTGAAAGCCTATTAAAGAGGGCTATTATTCCTTCATATGTAAATTTGATATTGCACGAACCCTTAAAAAATTAAATTCAGTTCCCCTGATTCTACCCCTCTAATTAAACATTCTTCCATTACAAAATTAAAGCGCTGTAAAAACCATATAACCCTTCCATTTGAAGTTTGAAGAAACCTCTAAACCTAAAGGAGTAATAACGAAATTAAATTTGCATTAAGGGCTAATATATCACCATACAAAGCAGGTTTTCTGTTAAAAAAGGAAAGACTTCAACCCACTAAAATTTCCCCTATGTCTGATTTTTTATCTAGTTGAAACGTCTGTCACTTGGTCGGAAAGTAAATTGAGGGAAGGTTACTCATATGTCATATGGTCCGCATCAACCATTTCTGTCCGTAATCGCATTGCAAAATTATTTTAGCAAATGTTACACTAAATCTTGACGAGATTGAAGTTGTTCTTAACGCTCTCGGTTTTCTAGTTTGGTAAATATATGTCCGAGTCGTTTTTCATTGGTAACAGCACGGGCTGAGTCACTCACTAATCGTGTATAACGTTCAGAATTTTATGAATGACATAGAAATTGTATAAACATTTAAAAACATACGTAGCAATTTGTTTGCATATAATTTACCTGGGATTGATATAACATAAACTTACTAGTTGAGTATTGAAATAATATTAACTCGTCATACTTTCTAACTTATCATCGTTGTGTAGGCATCACTATTCCATGAATAGCAAGTGGTTTTTCACAAGGAACCAAAACGGACCAGTTTCTCTCCATTAAAGTACAACTGATGTTTACCGGATATTTCTCACAGGCAATTCGTGGCTCTTTTTGCTGGCCGAAGAAATGAGTATCAAAAGATAATTGAGAATTGCCGCAAAAAAATCAGAACCTGCCATAGAAACTGCTTTAAAAATTTTTACATTTACAGGTAAATATTAACCCTTATTGAAAATTTCATTTCATTGTTACTCCATTGGTTTTTGAGTTAGCTACAGACTTCAACAATTTATTGGTTTTTTACGGGTTTTAATTTTATAATGGAAAACAGTTTCATTAGGGGGGTAGAATATGGGGAACTGAATATGATCTTTATGGGACTCGTTTAATTTCAAAGCCATATATTGGTGTATTATAGCCATCCCTCACAGCTTTTCAACAATCTAACATTTTTTAAAATCGGACAACAACTGTGCTATGATAAACAAAAACATTTTGGCGGCACTAAAAGCGTTAAGAAAAAAAATGTTTGTCCCGAGAACGTTTTAACATAATCTTTGAACTAGCAGTGAAATTTTCATATTTTTTCGTGATCCACCCTAGTGTGCACTCGTACATAAGTCGGCAGGGGTATCTCATCACTGGAGATAGGCCGCACCAGGCTGCGGATATGCAATTGGATAGATTAGATCAAGCGAACTCACATAGACTGCCACATTTGTGGTATGAACATTCATTCAGGAGCACGCTACTGTTGCTGATGCACAGATGTCCTTGTTGTAGAATAACTCGCAGCTTAGTGACCCATTGACCCAGGCAAACTGAGAGAAAACATAAACCAAGGTCTCGGGGTTATGAAATTTAACGAAGGCCGAATATTCCGCTTCCGCTAAAAGAAGCGATCCTTCTTGAGGTGGCGATCGGTTGGGACCTCAAACTAAAATTGTGGTCACCCACTTCCAACCGGGTCATGATGCACTGGCCGATTACAAAGTCATGCAGCCTCTTGACTATCTCAGACACTTGGCTCCCAGGCTATCAGCATTTCAAAGGGTACCAATATTTCCAAGCTCTGGTGATAAAGCACCGAGTATATGTGGTAAAAATTTCTTTTCAAAAAGTTCTTGCCAGACGACGGAGCAGATCATAAGATTGATTAGTGCTCAAAAGAGCTCTCAAAATCAAGGAAGACGGTAATGGGTAGCTTTTAGTTTTGGCATTGATGAGCAGTCCTTCACTACCATAAAAATGTCTGGCAGCATCATAAACATTTGATTTGGTAAAATTGGAATCCATGGCATTGCCAAAGACAGAATGCATGGGAGGCACTACCCAAGATATTCTCAGCTTAGAAGATTATGTTGCGGAAGAGAAGTTGCTGCAAAGCAGCAGCGCTATGGGCAACAACCGCCTATAATCTTCTACCCCAAATTAATAATGGATCAAATGCCAAAGGCGCTCAGGTTAATTTCGATCATGGAGAAGCTGCCTTGGCAGTAATTGCAAGAACACTTTCTAAGGTTAACCTGGGCAAGGTATTAATCTAAGAACCCTGGCACTATAAATGCGCAATCGGAGAATTGCGCCGCGACCACTGATAAGTAATATAGAATAAAAGTTACATTGCAACTAGAGCCTATATCCTACTTAACAAACATATTAACTACAATATATTTGTTTTACAAAATTTATGACGAGAGACTTGGTCCCAATCCAGGCCCTAATTATCATCAAGGTCAGCATAAGGAATGTGGTGGTTGCATCAGCATGCGTTCCGGACGAAGTTACCTCACCACCATCGCAGATATAGCTGCTGGCGACGGTCTGTTATGGCACAATTTGCAAAAAATCCTGAGATGCGTCGCCAATTCACACAACACGGTTTGAGACGTCAATAGTGAGTACATTTTAGAATATATAGTAGATTCCAACTAATAGATTTTAAATGAGAGGAATAAACTTACTTATTGGATGGTAATTATACCACGAATAATCTAAAAGGGGCAAAGTTATTATTAAGGACACATTTCCAGGGTGTGTTGCAGAAGATATCAATATTGGCACCAGGAAAGTAACATCAGAAATCATCTCCACGGCTAGACTTGAATGGGCATTAAACACCTTTCAACCATTCAAGTCGTCATTGATACCGTGCAGTATCTTTTCTGCCCTTCTACAAAAGGACTTAAAGAAATTATTACCGCTCTGGATAAACATCAATTGTCAAGGCTATGCTGACGACATCGTGTTAATATCTAGAGGTAAATTTTAATGAACGCTGTGTAACGCCATTCAAAGGGGATTAAGAATTGTTGGTCAAAGGTGCAGGACTGTAAAATTAAAAACTGATCCTACTAAGACCACAATTGTTCCATTCAGCGGCTCATATTATTTTCTACATAAAAATAATGAAGAAGTCGATAACGAATCACCTTGTCTGAAACCCCGTTCTGTATTAAACGGGAAGAAGAGGTCCTTTCCAATTTTCACTGTACAACGGGAGTTATACAGTGTCATTTTGCAAAGACGAATGAGCTTCGTAGAATACCGTACTCAGGCATTGTTGTGTAGCCTTTATAATCAACAAATAAATGGTGTGTGTTCATCTGTTTCTCGTGGGTATTCTGCACACATAACACATAATGCATAACTAAGGTTGTTACGCATAATCTTTAAATTTTCATAGGTTACGCTCGATAGACCTTGTATGCGATTCTCAGAACACTTATTCCACGGTAGTTGGCGCAAATTGTGTGGCTGAGAATACTGAGCTTCCAATCATCGGGCATGCTTTAATCCGACCATATTCTGCTTATGCCCAGGTGCATACTTATCGCCTACGGTCTTAAACAACTCGGCAGGAAGGTTATCAGTACCTTCAGCTTTGTTGTTTTTGAACATAGAATTGGCCTCCGACCTTGTCATGGTTGGATGGTGGAATATTTGCACCATCATCTGTGATTGCGGAGTTTGGGAAATCTCTTCCACTGGCGAAATTGTTCCATGGCCAATTTAAAACTTCCAAAAGAACTCTGTGATAAAGCTCAGAAAAAGTGATGTCCCAAGGTTCTGCCGTTCGGAGCCGGCAGAATAATAAGTAGGTCCCTTCTAATACTGTCTAAAATTTAACACGCACAACAGCAATGGAAGAGAAGTTCGGCCAAACAGCCCTTCGAGGCTTATAAGTGCCACACACACACACACACACACACACACGCACACACACACACACATATATATATATATATATATATATATATATATATATATATATTCATTATTTTTCCAATATATGGCTTTAGTAATCTGTATATTGCGTTGTATAAGTGCGTTACGCTAGATGGCGTTGGAAAGATAGGATTTCGTACTAACTAACTTTTCAGGCAGTTTTGTGATTGCTTGACTCAGTATTGTTTTAGCACGCTTCAAAGATGGACCCCAGTAAAGAGAAAATACTCCATATTTCGCATTTATTTTAATGCGAAAACGGAATCCAGACGGCTGAAAATGTGAAAAGTGTTTATGGTCGTGATACTGTAATAGCCAATCACGAATAATTTTGGTTTCGTCGATTCCGTTCCGGTAATTTTGATGTCAAAGATGTAAGGCCAATTGTCGAAAATATCGATAAAATAATGGAAATTTTCGAGTCTGACCGTCATGTAATCATAGTTTCTATTGCCCAGGAGCTCAACATTCCACAAAAACCGTTTGGAACCATTTAAATAAGGCTGGATACAAAAAGAAGCGCGATATATGGGTTCCGCACGAGTTATCGCAAAAAACCTCATAGACCGAATTTCCATCTGCGAATCTCTGCTGAATCGCAACAAAATCGACCCGTTTCTGAAGTGGATGGTTACTGGTGATGAAAAGTGGTTCACTTACGACAACGTTATTGTCGTTGTCGTAAGCCAAGCATTGGCCAATAGGAGAGGAATTGTGTTCCATCAGGACAACGCCAGGCCACACACATCGATAGTGACTCGCCAGAAGCTCGAGCAACTTGGTTGGGAGGTTCTTATGAATGCACCTTATAGTCCGGACCTGGCACCAAGTGATTACTACCTGTTCCTGTCTATGGCGAATGATTATGCTGGTGAAAAATTCGCCTCAAGAGAAGCTTGTGAAAATCGACTGTCCCATATATATATATATATATATATATATATATATATATATATATATATATATATATATATATAGTAATCACTAACATGTTAATTATAAATTTTAAATTTGGATTTTTTGCTGTTTGGTGGAATAAGTCTATAGGTTAATAGGAAATAAATAAATTAAAAATAGAATAGAATTAAAAGTAGAATTAGATGATAATGGTTGGGTGGGTAATTTGTTGCAACAAACAGCCTTGAAGCACCTGCTTTACTTTCTGCTTTACCCTAGGCCTCTCCTCCAGAATTTACGAATGCACTAATAAATTTTTATTTATTTGCGAAAGAGTAGTTGGCCAGAACCACACATCAAATGTCGACAAGCTGGAGCCGAAAGAAATAAAAACCGTGCTTTCGGCATTATTTTACAACATCGATGCACGTTTTTATGCTACACAAATAATAAATAAGAATTTTGGCGCCCAACGTGGCAATGTGTATTAATTTTTTTGGCCCCATTAATTAATTATAGGCTCAGAGGAGAGCTATTCCTGTTTTCCCTTTTTGCGTTTAATTCAGTTGTTTTTTTTTTGGAATTTATGTTGCTTCAAATATTGCGAATATTAGCATATAACTAGCTTCAGACTTGGATATATAATATTGAAGAGATACCATAGCTTATAATTGTTGGAAAAAAAAACAGAATTTTGTATAGTTTTATCTGGAAATATGCTTTTTTAAGCGCTACCGATGAAATTGTATTTTTCGTTCCTTTATCTTTCTCCTATTCCTGGTCCTAATTTCTACACTTCATTTACGGCGTGTACAAAATGTTATAATAATCGAATATTTATCTGTTAATACCTAATTTGGATTTGGATCAAATCTTTCGTTTTTGCATTAAATTTTGTTAACATAATATTACGAATGTTGTATATTCACTATTTGTGTAACTGTTTTTTTTTATTGAATAAATAATGTCTTCGCAATGTGGAACAGAAGAATTATCTGATATCGAAAGCAGTGTTAACCACAGTAATATTTGCAATAATGTGATTAGTGCTAGGTCTCATTTATTGAAGACTTCGTGTGAGCATAAATCATAATAATATTTAATATTTAATATTCTTAGTCAGCAATTGAAACAAATATTGAGGAGTGTTTCAATCACCCCAGATTGTCAGAAATTCTGAAGGTGATATACTATGGAACAATTACTTGATTTACTACTAATAAATAGTGAAAATGGTGATCGCGAGAATATACTATAGTGTATAATAAATTTTCATATGCGAATGCTTAACTTTGACTTTACATTTAGACAAAATTGGTCATGTTATAAATAATTGGAAATCAAAACGTACTGGTGAAATTGATAATTTGTCGGTTGTTTATTGTATAGAGGCGCTAACGGAGCAAACACTCGATGGGAATTTTATTATTTTAACTCGATATGCGATTTTGGAGATACCATAAATCAGTTGGGGTTATTAGGTGGAATGATTTATGAATAGCAATGCGTAATCAGTAAAAAGTTTCCCGAATGGATGTTGATTATAGCGAAATGATACGCAATAGGAAGTAAAAAGTTAATGAAAGTTTCGATTCATTTAACGAATCTATTTTAGTTTTAACCGATCGTTTAGTACAACCTATACCAGAAAATTCATTAGTTGTAATTTTACGTCGAAATTTGATACTGGAAATTCAACATGAAATTCTAAATATACCAATATCTTTTCGATATGAAATTTATTATGCATGAGCCGGGGATTGAACCACGACCTACAGATCGGAAGGCCAACACACTAACCACTGAGCCACGGCACCGGTTCAAAATTAGAGCAACTTTTTTGCGCTTTAAACAAGTCTTATTCCAATATACGTGAAAATTATACAGCTCATTCTCATTAAAAGAGTTACCGATTAAATGAGTTACACAACATCGATCGCCATTTGGAACAAAAATTCTTTTTTCGGGAATGCTTGAACTCTAGGTTTTAAAGGTATTTTCCTTATTGTGTCGTTAGACCCACTTAATATACAGTATATGCGTCGAGATTACTCTTTTGTGGGCAGTTCGGTAAAAGAGTCCCTTTCACTATTCTTGTTCACTCGTTCCGAATCACTGACAGTTTCGTTCGTATTATATTCATCTCGGCTTTAATAGGGGAAAATAACGAAATGTCCTCGGCGACACCAGATTCTGGTAAGATAACCATTTCTGAAGGTAATGCCGTCTGTTGAATTCTAAGAAGTCGATGGTATACCGTAACATTCGGCTCTTATTACTTAAACATCATTAACCAAAACTGTCTTATAAATATAGTATGAACAGATTTGCGCTTCTCGTTCACCTTCAATTGTTTTCTTTTTCTTCCTTCAATTGCTGCATTCTTTTGTAAGCGAGTTGCAAAAAATATCAATTCGCTTATAATTTCCCTTGAGTTACTTACCAACGCTGGTGGTATATATGGTTGTTGTGATTTTTGTAAAGGAAATCAAAACAGAAGAGAAGAAATTCTGCGGAATCTGTGGTATATTTAAAATAAATGTTTATATGCACTTGCTTTGTTCTGCCTCGTTTTGTTTATATTTACAATAATTTGACGTGTAATTGAAATTTCCCAAGCACATTCCAGTAGCCTATTCACAGTAGTGCTGTTTTTTTTACTTTACAACTCTATAACTTAGGTCGCTTAAAATAATCGAGTTCGCTTGTTTTTGTTGTTGCTTTGCATGCAATTCGATAAATAAGCGAGTGCTCTTTTGCAACTCGCATGCAAAAGAATGCAGCTTCTGAAATAATAGTCAACGCAGGTTTTATTTCGCACTTTAAATATATATTCGCATTTCAATGTTTTCTTCAGCTCGCTCACAAATTAAAAAGATTAACAAATCTAACAGAAACACTATTTGACTTTCTCTGTCAAATATTTACCATTATTAATCTTCAGTGTAGTTAATAGTAGCACTTTTTACATAATACCTTTGGTAACAGCATTCCAGTAATAGCCTAGACAGACGGCAGCCTAATTCCGGATTACCGGCGCACTTAATCCGAATAAAACAATAACCTGACAGACGGCAGTATTGCGGATTAACTAAACGGCTGATTGCCGTTTGATTAGGTCTGTCCCCTTACATTACTGTCACTATCAATTTCTGTCATCTATCACTCTCGATAAGAGAAAATCTACAAGAAGTACGTAAACTGAAAACTATCAGAAACTGGTAAATTGACATTCAACGTTCGTAATTGACAGCTGGATTTATTTGTTCGCCAACACTTTTCATGTTGAAAACTGTTAATAATTGTTGAAAGTTTTTTGTTAGCGAACACACCTAATATTTTGTAAAATGGATGGAGAAAAATTCATAATAGACAATTTTCAGCAGTGTTGCCATCGCAAATTGCCCTAATCCTCTTTTATTTTGAGAATTAACTCATAGAGTTTATGAGGATTAGCTGCAGTTAATGCCCGAGTTAATTCGAATTAACTCGGTAATCCGGAATTAGGCTGCCGTCTGTCTAGGCTATAACACATTTTTAATTCTAAAATGGAGTAAGAAAAAACCATGATGACGTCGAAAAAGTGAAATGTTTTATTTTTGTTTTACAATGAGACAAGGTTCTTTTACCTTGTCTTAACATTACGTTTATCATCCTCAATATGTCACTGATTGTATTCAAGAGTGTTTATTTTGCTACCTTTTATAATCTTTTTACAACTTTAATTTGTGTGTCGAATTCGGTGCAGTATATCCTCAGTCACCCAGTTCTTGTATTTTTGGCACAAAGCCGATGATTCTGCTGGATAACATGTCGTCAATATAATTGCGAACAGTTCATTAATGTTATGGGACGTAGATGAAAATGCTGTATCAGCAAGTGCCAGATTGCAATGATTGTCGTCATCCAACAGTTGCAACTTTCGACATGCATGATACAATATGAACATGTATGAAGCGATCAAAAATGGTGCATGTATACGTATCATATGTACATTCGTTTAATCTTCAAGCTGAGATTCCACTATCGGCGCAAATAGCACAATCTGTACCGATTTTCATCGTGTAAATCGGCGCATATGTCAAAACATTCTACAATTATTTTTTTTAGCGATCCCATTATCATCGCATATTGTGACAATCTTTTTTGGTGCATATCGGCTGAAACAAGAATGCGACAATAATCGGGACAATGCGGTCACACTATCGTGCGATCAATAAATCATATCTTTTTGATATTGTACTGTTAACAAACAGAGCTTTAATTTTGGAATGGATTACACCCAAAAATAGAAAATTGCTGCGGCTGTATATATTCTGGCGTCAATAATTAAGAATTAAAAAACAGAAAGTGAAAAATGAAAGAACAATCAAGAAACGGAGCATTTGAGTGAGAGAGTTGTTAACAAAAAAAAAGTGAATATGGTGCATATGAGAGCACTTTACTTTGCCAGGCTTTGTCTCTTTTTTGACGGTGTTTATACTCCTCGCAAGAGTATTCCCAAATGCATCTGTGAGCTTCAACCTGAATTATATTATGTGTTGACCCAATAGTCCATGATGAGTTAATACGTGGCTTCTTCCTTTTCTTACTAGAGGATATTGATGCACTTGCTTAAGTGGAATTCATTGAATTATCAAGAATTGCAAAAACTTCGTCGTCTGAAGAATCCATATCAACTATTTCTAAATATCTTAATATATTAATAATAACATTTAATAATAAATGTATACAAATGTATATTAATTTCAGCGAAAACTTACTTCAAGTTGTTTTTCTTTGTACTTCTTCTTCTTTTGTAAACAGTTATTTTGAAATATCGGTGCAGATTACAGACTATGATCGGCCCAAAAGTGGCCGATAAACATCGGCACATTTTGTTTACAGTATCATTGCTCGATATTGAGTAAAGGAGTGTTCACACTATCGGCACGCAAGAATCGTCGCATTGCGCTGATAGTCGAATCTTAGCTTCAAACATTCATTGTTTCGTGTGCAACCGCATGTTAGTATCGAGTTCGAGTATGAACATGTGTATTCGTTCGCTTTTAAAGTTGTAACAGCAACAACATACAACAAAATAACAACAAAGTTTATGGTTTTGAGTCGTTCGGATATGAACATGTAGAAGCGAACTTGTTGTTGTACACATACGAAATTACGCGGCCAGAAAATTTCTCTTGCAATAAAGCCATATTCGCTTGAGTTGTGTGTCATGTGGCACCGTCTTGTTGAAACCACATATTCTCTAAGTCGTATTCTTCAATAGCAGGCAAAAAAAAAGTCGGTTATCATATGACCATAACGCTCCGAATTGACGGTGACAGTCGTTCCATCGTCGTTTTCGAAGAAGTAAGGTCCAATCACACCTCCGGACCAAAGAGCGCACCAAGCAGTGACTTTTTGTGGATGTAGTGGCCTCTCTTCAATTACTTGAGGATTCTCAGAACTTCAAATACGACAATTTTGTTTGTTAACATACCAACCGAGTGAGAAATGTGCTTCGTCGCTGAAGAAAATTTTGTTCGAAAAATCGCCGTCCACCGCCTGTTGTTCAAGCACCCATTCGACGTATCTACGATGTTGTGAATGGTCAGCTGGCTTCAGTTGTTGTGTGAGCTGGATTTTATATGGATGTAGGTGTATATCCAAATGCAAAATACGCCATAATGTGCCGTAAGACAGTCCTAATTCCTGAGAACGACGAGAAATCGACACATTCGGGTCTTCGGCAACGCTTTCACTTACAGCAGCGATATTTTCGGTGGTACGAGCGAAACGATGATGCACAGGCCTTACAATATCTGTAACCGATCCAGTCTCTTCTGCCAATTGCTTGCGTAGTTGGACGATTATGTAAACCATAATCTCCTCTTAAAGCACGATATGTGGCTGTGGCAGAATCACCATTTTTGTAGTAGGTTTTTACAATTTTAATGCATTGTGCGATAGTTAAGCGATCCATTTTCGCAAATGTCAGACTTTGAACTGAAAAAGAAAGATATTGTTTTAACAACTCAGTTTGACAGATGTCGAATTCTAGCCCTATACTTTTGAAACCGCGAAATGGATAACCCTTTATATATATATATATATATATATATATATATATATATATATATATATATATATATATATATATATAGCTAAAAAAAAATGGTGAATCAAGTCCAATGAAACAAAATCAGTCCATTTTACATTTACCTGTCCACCCGTCAAACTCAAATTTTTTTTGGTAAAATTTCTACCTATTATTAGATGTTGAGAAACGTAAATCATGTTTTTTGGTTTTTTAAGAAGCTTCCTGTAAGGAACGCTATTTGAAACTGAGAAAAAAGTTGTACAATATACTCTACTTTTTTTTAAGTTCAATCATAATAACGGCTCCAGGCCGACAATAGTAGTTGTTATCATGACAACTAATTCAGCAATTTTGAAATATATATTATGTATATCTTAAAACAGTTTCTTATGAATAAGTTCATATAAAGTACATATACTCGTATAAGCGGGTTCAAATCCTTTGATTTTATTCCTATGTGAGGTTTTAGAAAATTTTCTTAAATTATGATCATACCACAGTTTTATATACAAATGCTCATTTTATGATGCCAAGTATATTTAATTTTACCAAAAAAAAGTCATAAGCCATATATATTACTCAACATAATTCCTTCGAGAACAATACATTTGGTATAGCGAGTTTCGAACATTTCGCCGCCCTTTCTGTAATACGCAACGTCTAAGCCTTTAAAACACGACTCGGTCTCCGCGATGACTTCATCATTCGATCTGATCTCTTTTCGTGGAGGTTTGGGAACAGACAAGCCAAGTGTGGAAAATATGGTGAGTAAGCAACCAATTTGAATCGTAAGTGGTCCATTTTGGCCATCGCTTTCAAAGTCGTGTGAGCCGGTACATTATAATGATGGTACAGATATTTTTTCTTCGCCATACAGCCATCAGGCGTTGGCCTTTTAGTCGGCTTTCTTGGTTTTTCAGCCACTCTCCAGACTACCTATTAGACTCAGGCGGATAGTAATGGACCCATGCTTCATTCAGCGTCACAAAATGTGGAAAAAAGTCAGCTTGGTTACGCTGCAACGGTCAGCAAACTCGGCACCCATCGCGCCAATAGCTAGTTCATCTCCAAACCAACCTACACAATGTATCCCACCCATTCTTTTGAAATGCCCATGGCTTCAGCTAACTAGCGCAACTTCAGTTTTCGATCACTCAAAACTATTCGATGCACTTGCTTCACGATTTCCACATTCGTAGCCTCTTTCGACCTTCCAGAACGTGGTGCGTCCCGATGCTTGTTCAACATATTTTAAATTCACAAAACCACCGCTAAACTGTTGCTTTTGAAACATCAGATGTGGTATAACACATCTGCATATCTTGTTCGAAAATTTTTCCTATAAAAAAACAATGTTTGTTCAAGATGCGATACTCTTATTTTTCCATTATTTTTTACGGCGAAAGTAATGTGACTCAAACGACTTAGCTCTCAAATGAATGGCCAAAATGTCATGAAATGTCATGAAACGTCATACATAAACTAGTGATAAATGAGCCCCTCGCAATAAGTCGTGACAATATCCTAGTGGCTACACCTATTAACAAATCTCAGCCCATGTAGTATTTAGTAAGTTAAATCGTTGAACGTTGTTGGGCTCAAATACCTATACTCAGCGTTGTAACATCACTCTCTCTTCTTGTTCGCATTTGTGAACTCGTGTTTGATCGGCATTGATTTATGGAATTTTCGTTACGCTATGCGATGTGCTTGGCGGCCAAACAGTCTTGTGCTTCCACCATAGTTCGTGAAGTCATCCAAATGCCTTCCTTCTGAGGATCTATATTTCTTAAGAAATAAATTCTTTGCCACCAAGTAATCGTGAAAATTACGACAGAAGCGCAGAAAATTTTTCCGTCGCTCAACTTTTTCTCCCTTACTTCATCATTATTGTTCCAATAATTATTTGGATCAAATGAATGTGAGATTTGTCAATGATAAAAAACTATTTAAAGAAAATTCTTGAGTTGGACCATAGTTGTTTCCGTCAAATGGCACAAGAATTTGAAAGTACTGGCATTTTGGATGACTATCAAACATCGACAGACGATTCAGTTGCCGAATTAACCATGTTGATGTTTAATAACCATCTTGCAGGTACTGGTCTAACATAAGAAAAGAAGATCTGCCTGAGACTTTTATTGACACATTGAATCATGGTGATAAAGGTCTTAATCCGACTATCTTTGTTTTTTTGAAAGTAAGTGCAACAGTGCCAGTCTCCGTTGCAACGAGTGATCAGTCATTTTCAACCCTTCGAAGGTTGAGCACCAATTTCCGTACTAGCATAGCACAGGGGAGATTGGTTGGGTTGGCGCTTCTACATGTTCGGAATTCGGGATTCGGGATCCAGCAATGCTAGACGAACTAGCAAAAAACCAAGGAGGATGCCATTTTCAATTTATAAATATATAAAATTAATATAATATGATAATTATTAAAAATGAAGTAAATATAATAAAATATAAATTAATAAATATTATATATTACTGAAATAAAAAACAAAAAACAAAAATAAATATGTGGGACTCATAATCTCCATAGGGCCCTATCTGTATGCCCACGACCTACAGATCAGAAAACTAACGCACTAACCACTGAGCTACGGCCCCCACTTTTTTTTTAAATATATACGCTTCCACAACGCTTGGTTATTATTCAAAAATTTTATGAAATTCAGCGTTCATTTATTCAAACTCAACGTGCCATTCTTGAATTTAATGATCCACGTTATCGACCAAATGTGCTTGCTGCTGGTCGAATTGTTGAAAATATTCACTGTACATCGCGGCACATATAGAAATTGGAAAGTTTTGATTAAGAGTATTAAACGCCAAATTCATATAAATTTAAAATTTAGGAAAATGAAAACATCGAGGAGCGCCTTGACTGCGGCAGCGGTAACGTTCATCCAAATTTGTCGAGAAAAAGTGGATGAACTGAGAGGGCCATAAACCAAAGAAATTTTGCATACAACTCATGTGGTGTGTGTAGTGAAAATTATGCTCATGTGAGTACTTTTTCACAATTCAAACACAATACAAAATGTTATACAATTTTGTTTTTATAAAGGGTTTTCCATTAGGGACATAACAATTTTATCTATTAATAAAACACAGAAATATTTGATATGTTGAGTTCAAATTTATTGTGGATATATTGCAAGCATTACATTTTATGAATGAAATTCGATTTCGGTCATATGACCACCACGAGCCCGTTTACAGCGGTCGATTCTTTGGACCCAATTTTCCACCACTCTAGCACACATTTCGACCGGACTGTTGGCAATTTCGCGTTGGATGTTGTCTTTGAGCTCGTCTAAAGTTGTTGGCTTGTTGACATAGACCAGGGACTTGATAAAGCCCCATAAAAAGAAATCCAATGGTGTTAGATCGCATGAACGAGGCGACCATTCGACCGGACCATTTCTCGAGATAACACGTTCACCGAATTTGCCTTGCAATAAATCGATTGTGACATGTGCTGTGTGGCTAGTGGCACCGTCTTGTTGAAACCACATATCGATGATGTCAAGTTCATCCAATTCTGGCCACAAATAATCTTCCAACATAGCACGATAGCGCTCTCCATTGACGGTAACATGACGGTCGTTTTCATCCACGAAAAAATACGGCCCAATCACACCTCCGGAATGAAAACCGCACCAAACAGTAACTTTTTGTGGGTGCAACGGTGTCTCAAGAAGCACTTGTGGGTTTGTTGCTGACCAATAACGCATATTTTGGATATTGACAAAGTCATTGAGCCAGAAATGAGCTTTATCGCTGAATGATGATTTTTCGATGTTAAAGTTGCTATCACCGACTCAGAATTTCGGTAATAATTTTTAATAATTTCCAAACGTTGCTGGTTCGTGAACTTTACCATGATGAAAATGTTGACTTTAACTAACGTTTTGACATTGACAGTTGATTAAAAAAGTTTAAGAGTACGTTCATATGAAGATACGAAATTCTTATGTCCCTAGTGGAAAACCCTTTACAGGCTGATTTATATATTTTTTATTCTTCTTTTTTATTTTTTCCTTTTTAATTATATAGAATTTCCAATGGAATGGTCTGCTTCAGCAGCTGTCTCAGAACCTTGCTCGATGTCGCCATCTTCTGCACCACTGTTGCCATTGGAAGAAATGCTCAGTGGATCGCCCTTCCACTCCGTCGACCGCACCGTCCGGTAGACCTAAAAATAGAAAAAGGAAAGACATTGAGCGGTTAGGTTCCGTTTGTGAAATATGGAAACTATTATGGAAAAAATGATGGAAACTTTCACCGAGTCGACGGAGGAGTTACTGCAATTGGAAAAGGCGAAGTTGTTGGCAATAATGGAATTGCACAATAAAATATTGCCTGACGGGATGTTAGATTTTTTGCAAAATTTCAAATATGTTAGGATTAGGAACATAGAAATGTGGATTATTTTATTTGATTTTATTACTTTTACTTTCAATAGAATTAAATTTTTATGTTTTATGTCATTTATTAATATTTAAAATTGTTTTCTATATAATAATATGATAATAAATATGTGATAATAATATGTAATAAATATAATTTACTAGGTACCTGGAATCAACAAGAGCTAGCAAAACTATGGAATACCACCCTTTATAATTTATATAATCCACTGCTTCTTCGCATGTGGAGTGAATTTCTTTACGACAGCTGTCTACGAAATATATTTGGTATATTATTACTTAGTAATTGTTTAATTTCACCTTTTATTTTATTGTATAGAATAATACACTTATAAAAAGAAGTTCGAATCAGTATCAAGAAATATAAATAAATTTTTAACATTGTTTATTTCGACGATTAAATATGCGCGGAATGGCACGATCATTTCAAAATGTAGAACCGAATGTAACCAAACAAATCGGTCGATCGCATCATAAGCCGCGAAAACTCAAAAATATAAAAAGGGAGTTTATGTGGAGAGTTGGGTTGCCATATGGTAAGTATGAAGGTAAGGTAAATATAATTTGTAAGTATAATTTTAATTCATATGAAAGTAAGTATTATTAATTCATTATATATTCGGTTTCTTTCTTTTGTTTCTTTCTTTCAGTGACTAACCATATGGCTCGTCTAAAGGGATTTAGACATCACGGCCCTCATACACTTGTGCGTTAGTTGAGCGCATCTCTTAGACGGGACAGTGAGCCGATCGCGTCCTCGATCGTTCGAGCTTTCCTCCGACGGACATTGGGAGTCTGTCGTCGCCCAGGCTGGGAGTTTCTGGGAGTGGAATCTACATGTTGTGGTTCGACGCGACGAGACCGAATGAAGGAGCGTGTGATGCGCCAGCCTGCATTTCATGCAAGAGTTTGGCGAGTCACATGATCCAGTCCCGTGTGACCGAGCTATTCAGTTGCAGAAGTATCGATCCGCGAGCACCACTTCTTCCCTTTGGCTCGGGTTCATAGCCAAAAATCTGCGGCAATACCGAGAGCGTGGAGCCGATGACACAATTGACAACAATGATGGTCACTATGTACGGAACTGGAAAGATAGATGTGCAAAACTGAATTAGCTTAAGGTCTTGAGCCGAAGTCTTATAGCTGGAAAAAGAAAAGATTCTTTTTTGGATATTACGATTTTACATAAATAAATAAAAATACTTAATTAAAATACATAATTTTACTATGGGCCGCTTGAGAACGGCCGATTTGGTCCGAATATCTGCTATTCTGCTATTCGAATATCCTCGATACTGGTGGGTAAAGCGTCCGAGACTCCATTCGTTTGGGGGCAGCAGCTCATCCTTGATAACCACCAGTTGACCTACCTCCAGCTCCTTTTGAAGGTGTGGCCATTTGTAGCGTTTATGCAGTTTTTGTAGATAGTCAGTTTTCCATCTGCGGCTAAACTGGTGGTGAAGCGCCTTGAGTTTTTCCCATCGGTTTATTAGGGGTGTATCTTCCGAGTAGGGTTCGGGCAAGGCCGTCAGTGGAGCACCTCGCAGGAAGTGACCTGGAGTTAGCGCCATCTGTGCGTTGGGGTCTTGAGAGATGGAAGACAATGGTCTAGAGTTGAGCACGGCTTCGATTCTATAGAGCAAAGTTGAAAACTCTTCGAAGCGGAATTTGTGATTGCCGGCAGTCATTTTGAGATGACTGCCGACTTTTGATTGCCGACTCTCATAGACCGCCCATGTGGGGCGCACTGGGAGGAATAAAAATCCAGTCAATACCTTGGGGAGAGTTTTGGTCCAGAATGTCTTTCGACACCTCCTTAGAGAATTTGAGGAATTCTTTACTCATGGCTCTTTGAGCTCCAATGAAAGTTGTACCATTATCCGACAAGATTTTGCAGGGAAGGCCTCTTCTGCCAACGAATCTGGCGAATGCGACTCGAAATGCCTCTGAGAGATCAGAGCACATTCCCAAATGAATAGCCTTTGTGGAAAAGGATACAAATACTTTTGTAATACTTCAATTTGGAAAGGGCCTGCAAAATCAACACATGTGGTAGCAAAAGATACCGACAAGGTACACCGTTCAGGCGGCAGAGCTGCCATAATCTGTGATAGGACCTTTTGTTTGTGGAAGGTACAAACTTTGCATAGAAATATGCATTTCCTTATTTGCTGACTGTGGATGGTACAAACTTTGCACAGAAATATGCATTTCCTTATTTGCTGACTTCAGCTCTTTTGGAAATTATTGCCATTGTGCTAACGTGATTAACCGGCTTCTTGTGAAACGAATTTCGTACTGCGAGAGTGAGAATTCGAAACTGGAAAAGATTTTCGCAATTTAAAACGGAAAACGTAAGAAATCACGCGTAGCGCCCTTGAAAATGATGAGAACCGATTGAGAATGTCGGTATGGTCATCGAACGTGAGAAGAACCTCCACTTTCCTTTGCTCGAGGGGCAAAGTACTGGAAAGTGTTGGTTTTGGCCAGGCTTCTTAGGGGTGATGAAGCCATGCAGGGCCATTCCACCAAAGAGTATTGGACACAAGATCTTCAAGCTTGCGTCCTCGTGTACCCAAATCAGCTGGATTTTCGCTGCTGATGACATGGCGCCAGATAACATTACAACCGTTTTGGAGTATCTGGGCTATGCGATTAGCGACGTAAGCTTTCCATGTGTGAAAATCGGACCAGAAGAATATGTCTGAGAACTCGACATCTAGAGTTTCTTTAACGAACTTGGCTAGGTGCGCAAGTAAAACGGCGCCACACAATTCCAAATGTGGTAAGCTGACCGTCTGCAGAGGTGCAACTTTTCCTTTAGCCTCCAGTAAATTACAGGATATTTGCTGATTCATGTCCATTGATCATATGTACAGGGCGGCACAATACACTTTTTCTGAAACGTCACAAAATAAATGAAGCTGGATTCGCTTCTTGGGAGAGTATTGTACCCATCTAGGGATTTCGATGAATCAAATAGACAAAATGTTCTCCAGTAATACATTCCATTTGATGAGCGATCTAGGTTTCACGCATTCATCCCAATCGGTGCCTTCTAACCAGAGCTCTTGGAGGAACAGCTTGGCTTGAGTCATGATGGGCGAAAGCCATCATGCCGGGTCAAAAAGTTTCGCAATGGCAGATAAAATTTGTCGCTTGGCAGCAGCGGATATTGTTTGGATGGGCGATATTGAGTACGAGAAAGTATCAGTTAATGCATTCCATCGTATGCCAGGGTTTTCGTGGCACTGGCACTTTCAAACTTCAGAAAATCAGAATCGAGAAGTTCTGATTTCGGAATTTTTTCTAAAATTTTAGGATGATTTGCTGTAATTTTTCTTAACGGAAATCCTGCGGAGTTGAGGACTTCTATAACTTGAGATAGTGATTCGACCGCATCTGGAATTGAATGTGAACCAGATAACACATCATCTACATAGGTTTCTTTGAAGATTATATTTCCCGCGAGAGGGAAATTCTTCTTGGAATCCTTAGCCAATTTATACCAAATGTGACTGTCTTCAATTGGAAATCTTGAATTCGAGAATTCGGTGACCTGCGAAAGAGAATTCGAGGGAAATACTGGTCGTCATGGTGGACAATAAATTGCCGGTACATCTTCTGTACATCACCATTAAAAACGAATTCATATAGTCTCCACCTTAGGATGAGAAACGACACGGAACCTTTATACAGCCGAGTGCCCCGACCAAGACTCATTTCGTTCAGGGGCAGCAGCTCGTCCGTGATGACCACCAGTTGACCCATTTCAATTTGCTGTCATTTATATCATTTGTGGAGATCCTGTAAGTATTCAGTTTTCCACCTACGACTGAACTGATGATGAAGCGCCTTCAGTTTTTCCCATAGGTTGATTAGAGATATATCTTCCGAGTTGGGTTCAGGCAAGGAGTGGAGCATCTCGCAAAAAATGACCTGGAGTTAGCGCTATTAGTTCATTTGGGTCTTGAGAGAGTGGAGATAACGGTCTAGAGTTAAGGACAGCTTCACTTTGTAGAGCAGAGTTGAGAACTCTTCGAAATCAAGTTTGTGATTGCCAGCAGTCTTTTTTAGGTGACTATTAAAGCTTTTGACTGAAGACTCCCATAGGCCGCCCATGTCAGGAGCACTGGGTGGAATAAAAACCCAGTCAATACCTTGGGGAGAATATTTCTCAAGAATGTGCGTGGATACTTCCTTAGAGAATTAAAGGAATTCTTTGGTTATGACTCATTGAGTTTCGATGAAGGTGGTGCCAATATCCGACATGGTTTTGCTGGGGAGGCCTCTTCTGCCAACGAACCTAACGAATGCGGCGCAAAATACCTATGTGGTATTTCGCATACAATTACCGCTTCATATCCTTGGTGAAAGGTAGCAGTTTGAAGCGTGGATGCTTTAAATTGGAAAGGGCCTGCAAAATCAACACCTGTGGTAGCAAATGGTACGGACAAGGTACACCGCTCAGGTGGCAGAGCTGCCATAATTTGTGATCGGATTTTTTGTAATTATATGATGCACACCTTGCAAAGGAATACGCATTTTTTTATTTTAGGCTTAAGACGAGGAATGTATAATTCCTGACGAGCCATTCAAACATGTGCCTTTAGTCTGCGTGTAGGGGGAGAGTATGGAGAAACTCGAAATACAGAACGCAAAATCGAGAATTTTCAATAAGAGTTATGGGGTGGCTCTCAATATAGCTAAGACCTGAGTGAATTAACCGACCGTTTACTCTCAAGACGCCTCCCTTATAGAGGAAAGGATTTAATGTCAGCAAAGAACTTTTCTTATTGATTGAAGAGGAGTTGGAGAGAGCCTCCAAATCCTTAGGGATGTAGCACAAGTAGAAAAACCGATCTAAAACGTCGGTAGAAGCGTCCAACATCAGATGAACTTCCACTTTCCTTTGCTCGGGAGGATAGGTGAGAAAGTAAAACGGCTCCGCATGATTCCAAACGCGGTACTGACCGTTTGCAGAGGTGCAACTTTTCCTTTAGCCACCAATAGATGACAGGATATTCGCTGATTCAGGTCAGTTGATCGTATGTACAGGGCTGCACAATACGCTTTGTCTGAAGCGTCTCAAAAACCATGAAGCTAGATTCACTTTTTGAGAATGAATGTTCGATTGCTTTCTGTAAACAAATTTGAGTTAAATTCTGGCTTCTGTTTTGGTGAAATTTATTCGGCTTGACGCTGTTGAACCTCTCCACGACTTCATACCTAAGAGTTCGTTCGTTCGTTCATTTGCTGCCATGTTGGAAAATCCAAAGAAAGCCAAAGAATCCTCGGGCAGTTTTGAGCAACAGATATGCACCAGGATGGGATCCCGATTCTCTGTCGAGACGCTTTGAGAGGATAATACGGACAAAGAATTATTGATCGTGGTTTGCAGTTTCTGAATTGCTTCGCTATTCTCGTAACTTTTTATTTTTTATTTGTTTTTATTTGTTTGTCGACCATAATTTGCTTCGAATTCGAAATTTTCATTGCTGAGCGCGTACTGTTTCACAATGGCTCCAGCTTTTCCTGCTGTTTTGTATCGGAGGTGATACAGTTTTTGAGCAGAAGAGAGTTTAGGCTGGTTAATGTAAACCGCCGTAAACACGACGCGGGAGACGTCCCTTCTTCATAACCACCTGAAAATGTTTCGGTATCACAAGATGGAACAGTCAAGCAAATCACCAAATTATTTGCCGGCGATGTTGCAGAAATAGAGGAAACTGCTGCTTGTGATGAAAGTTCTAATCTGGAGGGTGACTGAACTTCCAAGAGATCCGAAATCTGTGCTTTCATTGTGTGCACGCGCTCTTGGCAGAGTTCCATTTTATTTCTGGCTGCCAGTTTGAAATTACTGAGCAGCTCGTCCTTACCCGTTAGTCCTACTCTTCTAAACGTAGACTTGACTTGCTCATAATAGATGCACAAGTCCTCGAGCTCAGCCTTCGGGAGAGAAGGTGTTAAATCTTCAACCGGAATCGTTGAAAACTTCGTGCAGAAATGCACCAGGTTGCCCGCCTCGAAATTGAATTCACTTGAGGTAGTGGATCTCGCCTTGGATTTTGTGATAAGCATATTAATATTTATTATAATATTTATAACGTATTTTTGAGAGAAGATGAAGTTTTAGTTTTGGTGAAGTGAGAATTCACTCGTATACGTCAAAAGAAAGAAACGTGTCAATAGAGTAATTTAAAAATCGATAATAGGTTGTCTATCGACAACAGAAAATTTATCGATGTAGTGTCAAACCCAAATTAGATATTTGATGTAAAACGGTTAAACTTACTTACTTACTTATGTGCCCATAACAACCGAATATCGATTTAGGCCGAAAATAACATGCTTCGCCAGCCATCTCTGTTCTTCGCTACTGGCGCCAGTTAGAAATTCCAAGCGCAGTCAGGTTCTCCAGTACTTGGTCTTTCCACCGGAGGTTTGGTCTTCCTCTTTTGCGTAGGACTTTTCTCTCGAAAACTCCAAGTATTCGCTCATCCGAGGTGGAAATTGTCCAGGCTTCAGCGCCATATGTTAGGACAGGCATGATGAGAGACTTGTAGAGTGTAGTTTTCGTTGTTCGAGAGAGGGCTCGACTTCTCAATTGCTTACTCAGCCCAAAGTAACACCTGTTAGCAAGAGTTATCCTACGCATGATCTCCAAGCTGACGTCATTACTGCTGGTTATGCTGGTTCCAAGATAGACAAAGTCCCTTATTACTTCAAAAGCGTAGTTGTCAACAGTGACGTGCTGTCCAAGACGCCGGGACTCTTTGTTTGTTGACACTAGATACTTCGTCTTGCCCTCGTTCACCGTGAGACCCATCCGACTCGACTCACTTTCCAATTCTGAGAATGCTGCACTGACTGCTCGCGCGTTCATGCCGATTATGTCAATATCGTCGGCATACGCTAACAGCATAACATGACGGTTAAACGCAAGAATATAATGATTTGAAGAAAATGTTGCAATATTTTCCAGTCTTCTAGTTGCAAGTGTGAACGATATAAGTCACAAAAATTCGAAGAAATTGTGTTTTGGAGATTGTTGATAGTGCAGTGACTACTAGCAAAATTGTTGTTTAAAATTATGACAATCAAGCAAAGAAATATCGATAATAGAAATATATAAAAAAGAAATATATATATATATATATATATATATATATATATATATATATATATATATATATATATATATATATATTTATTTATATATATATATATATATATATATATATATATATATATTTATATAGATATATATATATATATATATATATATATATATATATATATATATATTTATATATATATATATATTTATATAAAAAGTCGTTAGTGCGAGATTTTTGTTGTGTGCACACAAAAAGAAAAAAAAAATGTGAAACTTAGAACCAAACAAGAAAACAAGAAAAAAATTTGAAAATTTGAGGTTTCCTCTTTTTTTTTTTTAATATATTGCTGCAAGGAGATAGCAGTTTCAAGATTTAAATTGAGCAATATATATATGGGAATATATAAAACAAGCCAAAAAATAAAAATATGTATATATATGGTATAAGTGAATATATTGTAACGAGTATCGATAGTTGGTTACTCATCACTATTGTGACTGACACTATTGGCAGCATCGACATGAATGTCAACAAAAAGAAATAAGCGATAACCAGAACAAGCCAACGAGAAAGGAAGAGATGAATCTCGATAAAGGAAGATTCTGGGGTGTTGCCAACAGAGTATAAATAGAGCCAGTGTTGAGCAGTGAGAATCAATCTAATTTCGAACGTGACTGCGCAAACATCTATACAGAGGCAAAAGTTGCTAGTACATTAAAGTGTTATCGTAAATAGTTGATTATAAACAGAGTTGATTGTAAATAGAGTTTATTAAATAAATTGTTGCTGTATATAGTTGTATAAAATAAGTGTTGCAGTGATTATTAACAGAATCCAGTGATAGAACAAGGTAATTCAAATAGAATTAAACGCTCACAGAATAAAAACGTAACAATTGGTGTCAGAAGTGGGATTCTGTAAAGATGGTGAAAATTGACCAACTAAAAGTGGACTAGCTTAAAAAGCTGTTGGTAGAGATGAATCTATCGTCATCAGGTGCAAAGGCGGAACTGCTGGTGAGGCTGAGGCAAGCCATGGAGGCTAAGGGTATTAATGTAGAAGAACATGAGTTCTTTGAGGAAGCCGAGATACATGCAGTCGTACACGCTGAGGAAGAAAGCAAGATAGATTCGAGTGGTCAATTAATGGAACTCATGAAATCCATGACGCAACCACAGCAGCAGCAACTGCAAGGAATTAATGCGAAGTTACAAGAAAATGCGTCTCGCATTGACTCCAAGTTTCAAGAACATTCGGTACGTCAAGAAAACGCTATGGGAGAGTTCCAGAAAACAATTGACTCCAAGTTTCGAGAACATTCGGCTGAATTGCGTATGGAAATTCAAGAAGGTTCGGCTCGACAAGAACACGTCATCGAAAATCTACAAAAAGGAATTGAGATTAGATTTCAGGAAATTTCCGGAACCATTAATGAAAAAGTCATGGATCTGAAGGAACATGTAGATGACTTGGAAGATAAGTTCGAGAAATTACAGCACGAACTCAATCAACTAAAAATAAATGGACCAGCCACATCAGTGATTCGAGATTCAAACACAATCAAACTAAAGCCACCAACATTTGACGGAAGCACGCCATTCAATATCTTCAAGCTTCAATTCGAGACAACAGCTTCGAAGAATCAATGGGATGATAGCGACAAGACTGCTGCTTTAATAGTCGCATTAAAAGGTAATGCTTCCGAGGTGTTACAGATGATTCCAGAGAAAGATCGTGGTAGCTATCAGTCACTGATGGACACACTCCAGCGAAAATATGGAAATGAATACAAGAGTCAATTACATCGAGTGGAATTGAGATCGCGAGTGCAACGGAGTAATGAGAGCCTTTAGGAATTCGCTTCCGATATTGAGCGCTTATGTCATCTAGCGTTCTCCGGTAATTCGGAAGAGTTCGTCGAAAAAATAAAAATAGAGGCATTCATAGATGGCATACGTGATGGAGAGGCAAAGCGTGCTCTGGTCATGTCACCCAGGAATACTTATGCCGAAACAGTCAGTAGTGCCTTGACGTTTGAAGCCGCCAGTTTCATGTGTCGACCAATGCCACGGGTACGCCAATTAGAAACAGAAACAACAGATCTGGTTGAAGCAGTGCGTCAGGCAGTAAAATCAGTAGTTCAGCCTGAAGGAAGAACAACAGGTCGACGCGAAAACAAGTTTACTGGTAAGTGCTTCATTTGTGACAAACCAGGACACATGGCGCGTGACTGCCGTCTACGACGAAAGCGATCAAGATCGAATTCTCCAGGAAGACAAAAGAAGGAGAATAAGGTGGATAGTGATCGCTCCACTAACACAAGTCCATCGTTAAACTAAATCGAGTCAGTTCAGCGGGGCATGAACTGACTCCAACAGTGGGATGCCCCATCATTCACATTTCACAACTACAGCGTGTGCCAAGCAGCTTGACTATTGATGGAATATTGGACAATATGGAATTCATGTTAACCCTGGACACTGGTGCATCACATTCTATAATCAAGAGCGATTTGGTAAAGAGGTTTGAGCCTTTAATGGGAATAAAATTGCGTACAGCAACGGGTGAGGATGCACAAATTCTGTGCAAAATAAAGAAACGAGTATCTATTGGAAATTGCACTTGGGAACATGAATTCATTGTGGCCGACATCATCGATGACGTAATAATTGGTGTTGATTTTATGATTGACAACGGATTTACGTTAGATTTAAATCAACCGATACTACGTTATGCAAATGTCGAATTACCATTGAACATCGGTTACAAGCGGAGTAGAAACATCAAACGAGTACTGGCATGTCAACGCCAAGAGGTTCCAGCAAAATCAGAAGCGGTGATTTGGGCACAGATAAATGTGGATGATGGGACAGGCAAGTTGTGGTTAGTGGAAGCAGATAAAGAAATACAAAATAAAAACATCATACTTGGTAGGACGTTAGTAGAACCTAAAGAAAATGGAATAGTACCGGTGCGAATTATTAATCCAACTAATACATCTACAGTTGTAAAGAAAGGAATGGTTATTGGTCATTGCCAGGAAGTTACTGCCGTAGTAGACTGCGAAAAGGGTTCGTCGATAAAAAGTGGAAGATCAGGAACTGTCAGGGCGGAAATAAAAGCACAGATGGAAGAATGGGCAGGTGTGCTTACCAAACAGCAAAAAGAAAAGGCTTTACAACAATTGGAGAAGTACAGTCCAATCTTTTCTTCAAATGGAAAAATTGGATGACGAACAACCATCGTGAAGCATCACATTGACACCGGTGATTCTAGACCAATTCGTCAAACACCACGACGAGTTCCATTGGCCAAAAGAGACGAAGCCATTAAGCTGATTTCCGATATGCAGAAACAAGGTGTTATTGAACCATCAGCGAGTCCATGGAGTTCACCAGTTGTGCTGGTAAAGAAGAAGGATGGAAGTACTCGATTCTGTGTGGATTACAGAAAGCTGAATGATTATACGAAAAAAGACAGCTATCCACTGCCAAGAATCGATAACACTCTGGACACACTATCTGGTGCGAAGTGGTTCTCAACTCTTGATTTGCAAAGTGGATACTGGCAAGTGGAACTTGGTAAGGAGGACAAAGAGAAAACAGCTTTCAGTATTGGCGATGGTCTATGGCAATTTACAGTTATGCCATTTGGCTTATGCAATGCGCCAGCTACTTTTGAACGTTTGATGGAGCGTGTACTCAGAGGACTACACTGGAAAACGTGCTTGGTGTACCTCGATGACATTATCGTGATGGGAAAAGATTTTAACGACCACCTGGAAAAGCTGAAAGAAGTATTTGAGCGTATACAATCAGCAGGGCTTAAACTGAATATGAAAAAGTGTTCACTCTTCAGGCGAGAAGTTAAATATCTTGGTCATAAAGTAACAACAGAAGGGGTACATACCGACGAGGAGAAAGTAGCAGCAGTACAAGAATGGCCTATTCCGCCGAATCTTCACGAGTTAAGAAGCTTTCTATTCTTATGCACCTACTATAGACGATTTGTTCCTGGATTTGCAAATATCGCCAGCAGTCTGCATGAGTTGACAAGAAAGAACAAACCATTTGTGTGGGGCGAGGAACAACAGAAAGCATTCGAACAGCTGAAAGAAAAACTCTGTTCAGCACCAATATTAGCGTATCCAGTACCTGGTCAAAAGTTTGTGTTGGACACAGATGCGAGTGGCTATGGAATAGGTGGTGTGCTCTCTCAGATCATAGATGGGCAAGAAAAAGTAATAGCATACTACAGTAAAATCCTGTCGAAGCCAGAAAGAAATTACTGTGTCACACGAAGAGTGTTGCTCGCAATACTGGAATGTGTAAAGTATTTCCATAAATACTTGTACGGTCAATCATTTCATCTACGAACTGACCACTCAGCGCTAAGGTGGTTATTGCAATTTAAAAACCCAGAAGGACAATTGGCGCGCTGGATTGAAAGGCTGCAGAGTTATGATTTTACCATCGAACATCGTAAAGGAGGACATCACGGCAACGCGGATGTTCTATCTCGTCGTCCTTGCAAAATGGAATTAAACATTGTTCTCGAGTGGACAGCAAGGAGCACATTGTCGACATACGACTTACAAATATATTGCCGGAGGAGTCATGGACCACCGAACGAGTGCAAGAAGATCAGCGGAACGACCCAGATCTCGTAAAGATTATGGAATACAAGGAGCAGGGCATACGTCCAGATTGGCAAGAAATTGCTAATGAGAGTCCAATAGCAAAGGCATACTGGGCGCAGTGGCAAAGCCTGCACTTACGAGACGGATGTTTATTCCGAACATGGGAAAGTGAAGATGGAAAAATCACTTATGATCTTTTAGTGGTACCCAAGGCGAGAATAAATGAAGTGATAGCTGAGTATCACAATGCCTCCAGTGGAGGGCATTTGGGAATCACCAAAACCGTCGAGAAAATAAAGAACCGATTTTATTGGGTTGGATGTCATTACCATGTCGCTGATTGGATTCGGAAGTGTAAGCAATGTGCAATGGCCAAAGGTCCCACTAAGAAAAGTCGAGGTAAGATGCACCAATACACCGTGGGTGCTCCATTTGAGCGAATTGCTATGGACATAGCTGGACCATTTCCAATAAGCAACGCAGGAAACAAGTATGTTCTGGTGGTTATAGATTACTTCAGTAAATGGCCTGAAGTATACCCCATTCCAAATCAGGAAGCTAGTACAGTTGCGGATGTATTCGTCAACCAATGGATTACTCGTTTTGGTGTATGGATGGAATTACACTCAGACCAAGGTCGAATCAGTTGTATTCCAAGAGATATGCCGTATGCTGGGTATATACAAAACTCGTACAACACCTTTGCATCCACAATCTGATGGCATGGTAGAACGATTTAACCGTACCTTGGAGGAATATTTGAGAAAAGTCGTAGATAAATACCAAAGAGACTGGGATGTACATATACCAATGTTCCTCATGGCATATCGATGCGCACAACATGATACGACGGCTACTACACCGGCAATGGCAATTTTTGGAAACGATTTAAGACTGCCAGCTGATTTAAAATTTAGAGTCGTAACAACAACGAGATCAACCGAAGGTAATTATACTAGCGAAAGCGACTTGAAAGCAAATTCAAAAGGGTTCTATGAAGGAGAGCTTGTAATGCTTCATAATCCACAACGAAAGAAAGGCCTGTCTCCTAAACTACAGACTCATTGGGAAGGACCATATGAGATTATAGCAAAGATAAATGACGTAGTGTATCGCATTCAACGTGCCTGGAATAAAAGAGCAAAGTTTAAAGTAGAGCACTTGGAGCGACTTGCGCCATATCGAGGGGAAGTATAAAAACTTGTTCGGGACGAACAAGGTTAAGAGGAGGGCAGTGTAACGAGTATCGATAGTTGGTTACTCATCACTATTGTGACTGACACTATTGGCAGCATCGACATAAATGTCAACAAAAAGAAATAAGCGATAACCAGAACAAGCCAACGAGAAATTAAGAGAAGAATCTCGATAAAGGAAGATTCTGGGGTGTTGCCAACAGAGTATAAATAGAACCAGTGTTGAGAAGTGAGAATCAATCGAATTCCGAACGTGACTGCGCAAACATCTATACAGAGGCAAAAGTTGCTAGTACATTAAAGTGTTATTGTAAATAGTTGATTATAAACAGAGTTGATTGTAAATAGAGTTTATTAAATAAATTGTTGCTGTATATAGTTGTATAAAATAAGTGTTGCAGTGAATATTAACAGAATCCAGTGATCGAACAATGTAATTCAAATAGAATTAAACGGTCACAGAATAAAAACGTAACAATATATATATATATATATATATATATATATATATATATATATATATATATATATATATATACATATATATATATATATATATATATATATGTATATATATATATGTATATATATATATATATATATATATATATATATATTGTTACGTTTTTATTCTGTGAGCGTTTAATTCTATTTGAATTACCTTGTTCGATCACTGGATTCTGTTAATAATAACTGCAACACTTATTCTATACAACTATATACAGCAACAATTTATTTAATAATCTCTATTTACAATCAACTCTGTTTACAATCAACTATTTACAATAACACTTAAATGCACTTGCAACTTTTGCCTCTGTATCAATGTTTTCGCAATCACGTTCGGAATTAGATTGATTGTCAATTCTCAACACTGGCTCTATTTATACTCTGTTGGCAACACCCCAGAATCTTCCTTTATCGAGATTCTTCTCTTCCTTTCTCGTTGGCTTGTTCTGGTTATCGGTTATTTCTTTTTGTTGACATTCGTTTCGATGCTGCCAATAGAGTCAGTCACAATAGTGATGAGTAATCAACTACCGATACTCGTTACAATATATATATATATATGTATATATATATATATATATATATATATATATATATATATATATATATACATATGTATATATACTATGCTAGCCAGAACTGGATAATTATCTGGTTAATATGTGGGTAGCATTACCTTCTAAAGTGGTTAAAAAAGTGGGTAACTTTGTACAAGCGCTGGGAAAAAACTAACCACTTCCCCTTGTACGTGTGATCACGCATCCCTGTCGCTCTCATTCACCTACGTCATAAAGAACACATATAGCTATGCTCCTTTAATTTCCCTCGTCTGCCGGCACAGGGTTGCATTATTAATAAACATTTTAGTTTATTCTTAAAATTTTCAAACACAATTTAAAAAGTCAAATTCTTTATTTTCTTTAAAAATATTAATATTATTAATAATAACAATAATAATAATAATAATGATGGTAACAGTAATAATAATAATACTAATAAAAACAATAGTAATAGTATTAGGAATTATATTAATTTGAACGATTTTTAAAAAATTCAAATAAAAAAAATATTTACCAAACATATAGCTATAATATGAAATTTGAATACATTACGATATTAATTCAATATTACTTTTAGATAAATGTTACAAAATTCGATTTCAACATTATTATCTCATAGACTTTGGAGTCACCAAAGGTTTGCAGATGGAAAATATCTCCACAGAGTGTAATTATGATCTATCATCTGACCACTCACCCACGGTAATATCTATAAAATCACCAAGCCCCCAAAGCAATTGCGTTAGAAAGAAAATAGACTGGTTAAAATTCAAGAAATATATAAATTCCCATCTTCCTCTGAGTACTGTATTAAGAAATGGACACGATGTAGACTCAGCACTCGAAAAATTCAACCAGCTGCTCTCATTAGCTCTCAGCTCAGCCACATGCACAAAGGTATGCAAGCAATCAAACTATAGCCCATACACACCAGCCGATATTGAATTGCTAGTAAGACAGAAAAGAAGACTCCGAAGACAATGGCAAGAATTCAGATCACCGAATCTGAAAACACAGCTACAGCACTGCACTCGAAAGTTAAAGCAAGCCTTAAAAAATAAAAACAACAAAGAGTTAGAAGAGCACATAGCGAAATTAACACCTGGTGAAGCGTCAGACTACTCTTTGTGGAAATCAGCAAAAAAATCAAATCGGCCAATTCTCACTGATTCCCCCATCCGTTTGAGTGACGGTAATTGGGCTAGAAGCAACTGTGAGAAGGGTTTGGCTCTTGCAAACCACCTAAAAAGTGTGTTTACACCCAATCCACCCTCTTCACAGTCCTCATTACCAATATTAACTTCTCAACCTTGCTCAATAACGCTCAAAATTAAAAAAACGACATATTCAAAGCAATTTATAAAGATTTAAACCCAAAAAAATCACCTGGTCCAGATAAAATTACCGGTAAAATGATAAAAGAGCTACCTCCGGCTTCAGTAATTCATCTGATGCACATTTTCAATGCTATCCTTCGTATTAAACACTATCCCAAATGCTGGAAAACTTCAAAAATTATTATGATAGCAAAACCAGGAAAAGACCCTACAAAAGTTGCATCGTACAGACCTATCAGCCTCCTGCCTCTACTTTCTAAAGTATTCGAAAAGCTACTTGTCATGAATATAACTCCATTTATTAATCTCAACCAACTGATTCCTCAACATCAGTTTGGATTTAGAAAACAGCACGGCACAATAGAACAAGTCCACCGCATTGTAACTCTGATATGGAACACTTTTGAAGAAAAAAAGTATTGCTCAGCTGTCTTTCTTGATATCACTCAAGCTTTCGATAAAGTATGGCACGATGGCCTTATTTACAAACTCAAACTATTACTGCCTGCAAATGTCTCCTCATTGCTTAGTAGCTACCTCACGAAAAGACAATTTCTCGTACATCACAAGGATTACACAACAAATCCATTGGATATTCACGCTGGCGTTCCTCAAGGAAGCGTTTTGGGTCCGTTACTGTATCTCTTATACACTTCAGATATGCCCAACAATAACTATACATTCATATCGACCTTTGCTGATGATACGGCAATATTGTGCTCTCGCTCTAACCCCATAGAAGCTACTAAACTCCTGCAGACTCATGTCGATTCTCTCGAAATCTGGCTAGCAAAATGGCGTATAAAAGTCAATGAATCAAAGAGCGTACATGTAACCTTCACGCTAAGGCTAGATACATGTCCCCCACTTAAAATTAATGGCCAATCAGTTCCACAATGTTCCTCAACAAAGTACTTGGGTATTCACCTCGACAGAAGGCTGACATGGAAAAATCACATAGAGGCAAAGAAAACTCAGATCAAGCTTAAAATGAATCAGTTATGGTGGCTGTTACACAAAAGATCAAAGTTGAATCTTGAATACAAAGTGCTATTATATAAAGCAATCCTGAAACCAATCTGGACTTATGGTATTCAGTTTTGGGGCACCGCATCTCCCTCTAATATCGAAAAATTGCAGCGAATACAATCCAAGTGTCTGCGAATTATTGTAAACGCGCCTTGGTATATGAGGAACGTTAACATCCATCGAGATTTAAATGTATCCACAATTTCTGAGGAAGTTGCAATGTCCTGCAGAAGCTACATTCAAAAATTACACAATCATCCGAATCCCCTTGCTAGGCAATTGTTGCTGAGCAAGGGGCATCGTCGATTAAAAAGAAAAGACACACTGAATATGCTGTAAAATTGCTACATCTCGCGACTCACCAAATTGTGATGGAACGTAGGGGATATCACATAGTTTTATTTCGTTTGTAAGATTTGAATACTTATTGTTAGTTTCTTGTATTTAAGAAAGATTCAATAAAAAAAAATAAGCTAACAAAAAAAAAAAAAAAAAAAACATTATTATAATCAAAACAAAAGTAGTACAATTACCTTTCTTTTGATATATATTTACAATTGAAAATATTTAAACATTTTTATACATATTAATTTTATAAAATTTGTTGCAGCTGCGGTTTCCTCAACGAATTGGATCTTTCCTGTTAAATATGTAGCATCGATTTACATCTGGTAAATTAAATAAATATTAGTATCTTTGCTATTTAAATAATTTGTTTATAAAGGTAAAAGCAATTATAATAAGAATAGATAGTAATATTAACAATAGTAATAGTTTTAATAATAACGAATAATACTAATATTAATAGTAAAAACTAATAATAATGATAATGATAATAACAATAATAATAATCTCTCAGAAATATGCATTAGTACTTTTATTCAGAGAAAAAAGTGTGAGATTGTATTGGAATTTCAAGGGGAAGTGGGTAGCCATGAGTACTTTACTTTTATTGCTTTATTTTTCATGTAATGAGTGCGAATGAAACAGCATAACTTTAATTGACAAAATAATTTGAGCTTTTATTCTTGCTGTTTAAGTCACCCTGTACTTAAACAGATGAAAGTAGCCGTTAGGTGGCACACGTCGCATATATTATTGTTTAATCTGTGTTATAGTTCTTTTCGTTGATATAAGAAAGCATCATATTTTGCGTTCAGTCGTTATCTATTCTTTGACTGCGGCGTGGGAAGTACGGATCGGCATATTAAAAAAAAACAACATTCAACTAAACAATACAATATATGTATGTACATATTAAAATTAAACACTAAAAACATTTTAATTTAGACAAATACAATTACAATATTCGTTAAACACATCATAAAAAATGTGTTGATTAATTTAAATAAAACGTTAAAAGTATTATTTAATATTAAAATTAAATTAATAACCACCAGAGAACTCTGTATCGCAAGGGGGAGCTTGAAGACAGATAGTGGGAAAATTTGTTTGTTCTTTGCAATACTCCTGCCTATGTACCGAATTTAGTCTCAAAGGGGGTGAAAAGACTTGAGCGAAGTTTGCATTTGAGATTTGCAAGTATAATATTGAGAGAGCTTGACCTTCAAATTTTGGAATACGTAGCTGTCATCAGCCATAAAAACATTCTTGAAAAATGTCCGTACAAGAGACCAACAGTCATGTAGGCCTTCTCGTCTGACCTCTACCAGAGATTCAGTCTGACTTTCAATGGGAATTGTATTGAATTCGTTGCAGAAATTCATTCCTTTTGCACTGGAGGAGTTTTTTGTGCTGTTTTCAGTGCAGACGCTTTGGAAATTATGGGACTTTCCATGGCTTTGCTTTTATTTGCAATCAATCCTATTCAAGATAAGCCATACAAGCCATAGATTTGTTAATTTTGGATAGAGCCAATAGCTCAAGTAGTAAATTGTTAACATTTTTTTATTTTATTACAGTGCATCTATCTATTATATATTATTTATATTTATAGAAGCAAGCATATTCATCAGAAGCCATGAAAGCCATAGGATTCTTAATTTTGGATACAGCCAATAGCTAAAGTAAGTAAATTGTTTACAATTTATTTTGATTTTATTACATTGCATCTATGTTGAATATGCAATTGAAAACAAAAGAAAAGGGAAAGAGCTGTGTTTCTTACTGAAATAGGACAGAATTTAGTTACAATCTGTAAACCTTGCATGCATTGTAGTGCTTTTAATTTGTGAATAATAATCTTAACATTACTTTTAATTTAATAAACATTATATTGTCTACCAATGCAAGTAGTGTGTGCAATTTTTTTTTATTTATCTCGAGAATATATTGTGCGCCAAGAAACAAGGGTATATATATATATATATATATATATATATATATATATATATATATATATATATATATATATATATATATATATATTCTTTTTTCACAATTTGACTCTATCAAGGATGTTGCATCCATGTACTTATCTTACGTTACTAGATTCACTAACTCACTGGCTGCATTCATTTGAGGCCTTGTCTTAGTTTATATAGCCTAAAATATATATCATAATTTACAATATAACCCCAATTTAGTATAAAAGAATTTCTGAAGAAATGGCAATTTTTTAAGTGGGTTAATTCATTGCAATTTCTTCAGTAGGTCAATTCATTGAATTTGCAAGGTCATAGTAGTAGGTCATATAACTTAATTTTAGTAAGTCATCATTATTATTTGTAGTTAATACATCTTGTAAATATTGTGCATGCGTTCAATATTATGTATTTTGTTTTTCTTTTTGGATTTTGTTTTAAAGTGTATGGTTGTTGAATTATTTCATAATCATAAACAATCTTTTATTATTGTTTATTATTTTATTTATTGTTTAATTATTATTTTTCTTCTTCTTCGTTCTTTGTTTTTCATGGTTGTGAAATTGTTCTACAATCATACAGTGAGGTACGATGACGCTGACCACGCATTTTTATAAATTTACTACAACCCATTTTAGCCAATGATAATTACATTATGCATAGTGTGTTGATTATCATTAATTAATGGTTACACATAATAAAATAACATAATTATAATAATAACATTACTATAACATTTGTAGTGAGTCAAAACGCATAAATTAGATGAGCATTATTTTGACTCACAACACCACTAAATCACCAATTTTGTAGCCATACTCAGTCTTTCACCGTTTATCGTATGTTTTCTTGTACTTTCTTGAGTTTTTTGTATTTGTTCTTTTACATTTCTACGTATTTGCTCTCGTTCACTGTCGAACTCTTCCACTAACTGTTGTTCTAATAATGCAAGTATATTTTTATTACAGAGCGTGTTTCTCATTTTAATGCCAAAAAGCACTTCAAATGGTTGACTCTTTCTATTTGCCCGTTACCCCTTGTCACTCCTGTAGTCGTTTGGATATTACCTATTTTTTCTGCTCGACAGTATTCAACGAAAGCATTAGAAGTGAAAGCAGATCCTTTATCACTAATTATACGTTGAGGATTGCCAAAAATTTGTCTCCACGCATCCAACTTTGCAAGCACCTCATCTACGCCTGTTGTCTTTGTTGGGTAAAGCAAAACAAATCTACTAAATGCATCTATAATATCGAAGATATATTTATAGTGCATGGTAGTTGCAACCATTGGGCCTAGATGGTCCATATGAATGGTACACAAAGGTGAATCTCCTTTACATATGACATTTAAAAACCATTCTTGCTTACCCAATTTCTTATTAAATAGAATATATTTAACGCAACTTTGAATAATTTTAGTGATTTTACTCACCAAATGTGGAATAAAAAACATTTGTGTGATTATATGCGCTATCTGCGTGACACCAAAATGGCCATCTTCGTGTGCTTTCGTAATCACTTCGCGCTCCATACCTTTTGGTACAACTAACAAATCCAATCCGTCGACCTCTTTAAAAAGTACTCTGCCTACCATTTTATAACCCTCATATTCGTGCTCTTTCTTGCGATGTTTTGTTTTAAACGAAAAGTCCTGCATGTACATTACATATCTGACGACTGATGAAGGCATATCTTTTTTATTTGTTGTGAGCTGGAATGCAGAACAAGCTGTCACCAAAGTAAAGTTGATACCAAATAAATAATGCCGCAACTTTTTCATAGCGAGATATGCTGCTTTTATCTCCAAATGGTAACTATGTAACTTAGACTCCCCTTCCGTAGTTTTTTTACTCCAATAGTATACAGGATGAAAATAACCTTCAATCCTTTGTAAAAGTATTGCACCAAAACGCCATCTCGAAGCGTCAGTGTGTAGCTCTGTTTCTGCATATCTGCTAAAAAATAAATATGTGGCACATAAAGCCCCAAAGGGCTCATTGGCCGAGCTTCTCTTCCATTACTGTTGTGTGTCTTAAATTTTGGACAATATTAGAAGGGGCCTACTTATTTTAGCCGGTTCCGAACGGCAGAACACTTGTGACATCCCTTTTTCTGGGCTTTGTCACAGAGTTCTTTTAGAAGCTTTTTCATGGCAAGTTGTTACTGTCGGAAGAATTGCCAATTGCTTTTCGACAGGTGGGTACCGTTCGAAAGAAAAATCTTTTCGATATTAAACTTGTTATGCATGAGCCGGGGATTGAACCAAGACCTACAGATCAGAAGGCCAACACACTAACTACTGAACCACGGCACCCACCCGGATGTACCTGGATTACTTATGGTAAAAAAAGATTGCAAACACAGGCACTTGAACCTGGATTGCGTATGTGACCAAAACAACTAGACAAACTAATGATTGGTGATCAAATGAACATCGACCTGTAGTCGATTTCTCTATTTATTTATTTATTTCTCTATTTATTTATACATATTCATATAATTGAATTAAGTTATAAATATTTCAATTAATGCAAAATATGTATTAATGAGGCATTTTACATGACTTGCCTTGACACAATATTTAGGCAACGCATATTGTCCATTATACGTAACAGCAGCAAACGCTGTTGTTTTTTAGTTCTTTAGCGGTCATATAATAATGACGCTGCATTTATGATTTTATAAAATGTATGTAGAGTTTACTCGCGGTCATATACTGTCAAGGTTGCAAATATGCAATACAATAACCAAATATAATGTTTATGCAATACGATGTGCAATGTGCAGAACGTTTTTACATACACAATTATTTCAATTTCAATTTATTTAGGCTATGGACACATAATTCCTTACAGACTAGATACAAAATATATATGTTTAATATGTTCAAGTGTTTTAATGCTTAAACATTCTGCCCCCGCGTTGAACAATTGTTCAACTAGACTAAATCTATCATTTTCTAGGAGTACTCAGAATCTAGCACTCCAAATAGCGAATGTGCGATGCCGCCGACGAAATTCATTGCCCCTCTTCTGACACGACTGCTTGTGAATAGCTTGTCATCCAAACGCAATTCTTTATTTAGTCGTTCGAAATGGTCAGTTAATTGACTACAAGTGCTGTTTTGTTTTATTTTTTGACAGAGTCGATGCAGAGTGCTAGTTCCGTTAAGCACTGATGCCGCCTCAGCCCAATACGTTTGCAAATCGTAGTATACAATTAAATTCCAGTCAGCAAATGAAATGGCAGCTCTCCCTATGCCTTCAAAGTGGATGCCAAGTTGTGATCCAAAACGGTTGACTTGTATTGGAGAGCCCCATACTATTGGCAGGATCATCAGTGTAATCAATAGCGTCGTAATTCCTTGATGCATGGATGTACGTCTTTTCTTTGTTGGAACATCATCTTCCCTATTGTACAACGTAGCTTCTGTTTGCTCAGTTGTGTCACTAGGCAATTGTGCTGATCCGTGAATGAACTTATCCTTTGGTATGTCGAAATCATGTTTCTTGTGTAATGTTTCGACATTTTGGACTTTGTTTAGAGCAATGCTGACGATGAGAGAAGTCTGGGGCTGCCTTTCATTCTCGATGTTCTCATCTTCTGTTCTGATTGGCAGTAGTGCTGTGAATTGGCCTCCTGCAGTTACCAGTTGCTGTTTTCAATTTAACTACTCGCACTATTCCATCATCACCCTTGAAGACATTTGTGACTCGTCCTAACTGCCACTTGAGTATTGCAGTGTTGTCCTCTTTGATGATCACCATGTCACCAATGCTGATATTGGACTGCTTATTCTTCCATTTATTTTTTGACTGGAGCTCACACAAATAATCCCGAGACCATCGCTTCCACAATTCCTCTTTAAGATGACTGACCAACTTCCATCTGGTTAAGAGATTAGAGTTTGTTAATGTTTCCCTTGAATCGACCTGTGCGTTTAATAGTTCCCCTATGAGAAAGTGGCCAGGATTCAGGGCGGCTAAGTCTCTTCGGTCTTCCGAGAGTGGGCAAAATGGTCTTGAATTAAAAATGCCCTCAATTTCTATTACTAAAGGTCCAGTTCTTCGTAAGTCAAAGATGCGGTTGCTACACTTCTGATTAGAAGATGCTTCGCAGACTTAACCGCAGCTTCCCAAAGACCACCAAAGTGTATTGCTCTCGGTGGTATGAAGTGAAATGTTATGCCTCTATCGTTGCACTCCCTTGCAATTGACTCTCGAGATTCGATGGAGTGAATTGTTTCATTAAGTTCCGTTAGTTGATTTTTGTCACCAACAAAGTTTGTCGCGTTGTCACAATACAAATTATAACAATGACCTCTTATAAAGCGTTTTAATGCACCAAGAAACGCATTCGTGGTCAGGTCGCTGATTAACTCCAAATGAACTGCCTTTGTTGCGAAGCAACAAAATACTGCTATATAGGCTTTCTGTGGTTTCTTTCCTCTGATCTTAAAATGAACCTAAAATGGTCCACAGAAGTCAACGCCAGAATTGATGAATGGTCTTGCTGGTGTGACTCTTGTTGACGGGAGGTTGCAAATAATTTGACCCAATAGTTTTGGCTTGGCCTTGTACATCTTACACAATTTTGAACAATTGAGCGTGCCATGGATTTTCCTTTTATTGGCCAAAATCTCTGTCTTGTGTAAGCTAATAAAGCTTGGGCTCCGCAATGATAATTTTGTTTATGGATCTTTTGCATCAATAACTTTGTGATGGGGACATTGTACGGAATTAGCATTGGGTGTTTGGCATCGTATGGAAGGTCGGACGATTGTAATCGTCCTCCAACTATAATAATTCCATTTGTGTCCAAAAATTGGGGAAAGATTGCCGATAGAACTGTTTTTACTTCTTGAGGTGTTTGAAATCTTCCTCAAAGTCTGACTGCTGCATTGTTCGAATCATTACTATAAGAGAATTTTCTAATTTGTCTACGATTAAGGTACTCTCTGACTGTGTTATAACCCTTCTGGCATTGTTGGTGAATCTGAATATGTAACCTGTGACTCGTTGCAATGCTTTAAATGAGTCATTATGTCGAATGTTGTAAATTATGCTTTCTTTATCATGGTCAGTAGTTGTTAAGAGAGTTGATGTCGCCCTTTCTTCCATGATGAAGTTGTCCTTGCGTACTGATAATGACTTTGAATATGGCTGTGGCCAAGAGTCTTCTTGACCATGCAGAAATAGTGACCCATAAAACCATAAGTTACAGGCTGCTAGCCTTTTTGGTGATAACTCCCGTGATAACACATCAGCGGGGTTATGTTGTGAACTTACATGACGCCATTGTCCTACTATGGAGTTCTCTTGGATGACAGATACATGATTTGCTACAAACGTTTGAAACGATGATGAAGGTGAATTTATCCATGCCAACACGATCTGTGAATCAGTCCAGAAGTACGTAGCTGCATCTAATTTTAGGTCTGTTTTGAACCTTGCGGTTAGTTGGGCACCTAATACTGAGGCACAGAGTTCAAGACGAGGAAGAGTTTGTCACTTTAACGGTGCTACTCGTGACTTTGCACACAACAGTCTTACAATTACTCGCCTGTCCTTTAGTACTGATCTGATGTAGACCGAAGCACCATATGCCTTTTCTGAAGCATCAGAGAATGTGTGAAGTTGAATTGTCTTTGGGATATCTTCTTTGAAAATGTGACGGGAAAGTCTTAGATCATCCAATTCATTTAGGTTGCTGCAGAACTTTACCCATCTTGTATGTAGTTCAGCTGGTAAAGCGTCATCCCAACTTATTTTTAATTGCCAAAGTTCTTGGACAAACATCTTGGCTGTTACTATGACTGGTGCAACAATTCCTAAAGGGTCGAAGAGTCTGGCTAAGTCTGAAATGATAGATCGTTTAGTGACTACCTTTATTGGATCTAATTTTACTTTAAAACAAAAGTTGTCAGACTTCGGTAGCCATAACAAATCCAACGTTTTAATTGAATCGTTGTTGATAATGGTGAAGTCTAAATTTACTTCTTGGTCGTCTCGAGGAATGTTTTGTAGTAGTTGTGAGTGATTTGCACACCATTTGCGTAAATTGAAACCATGCTTTTTAAGATGTGTATGAGTTGCTGTTGTGCTGTGATGGTTGTTACCAAACTGTCTAAACCCCCTAGTCCATCATCAACGTAGAAGTTGTGCTGCAGAATCTGAGCTAATGGAAAATTATTAACATTTTCTATCGCGTTGTAGGCATTTTGTTGCGAGATATGGTGCTACTCGTGTCCCATAGGTAACCGTGCTGAGTTGGTAATAGCCTATAGGTGCTGTTGGACGATTTCTCCACATGATAATTTTATACCGCTGATCTTCTGGATGAATTAGAATTTGATGGTACATTTTCTCAATGTCAGTTGTAAAAACCAAAACGTGGCAAACGAAAGCGAAGGAGTATGGAGAATAACCTTAGACTGTTGGACCTACGTACATCAAATCATTCAATGAATAACCAGATGTAGTTTTGGCCGAGGCGTCAAATACTACTCGAAGTTTGGTTGTAGTGCTGTCTGGTATCAGCACACAATGATGAGGAATGAAATAACTAGGGGCCAATACGGAATCGAGATTTACTTCTTCCATGTGTCTTAAAATCTTAAAAATCTATTGTAAGCTACTTCTCGTGACGATACCAAGGCTGATGTGTCTCCCAGGAATGGTAGTTTGACGACAAAACGACCTTCGTCATTGGTGCGAGCGTTCTGTGCGAAATGCGCCTCGCAACAGAGTTCTGCTGGCGATAGTCCTTTTTCCTTTGGTTATACTTCATCCATTTTATATAGCCGCTCTACCACCTCGTCCAGTGTGACATTAGTATCACTGATGTTTGCTTGATTCCCAAAAACAGGACAAGTCAGTGTCTCTGATAATTCGGAGTTGTTTCCATTCTTTCCACTTAGAATCCTACCAAGTTTTGTATTTTGCAGGATTGGGAGATCAGTAGAGAGAATGATTTGTCCAGTAGCCATTAGATTAAAATAGAATTCAGCACTAAGCAGAATATCGCCTTCCCTTGTTGATAAAATTCTGGATCTGCTAGTTGAATGTTGGTAGGGATTGACCAGGTAGAGATATCAAGATTGTGGTTTGGCTGGGCGGGAACGATGGTTGGAAGTACAAAGGCTTCTAAGTGAGCTGAGAAGATGTTGTCTAAAGATTGTAATTTAACATTCACCAGTTGAGTGGACCTCAACTTGGGAGTATGGACAACCTTTTGATGAGGCTCTCTGAGACAATATTTATTTGTGAGCCAGAGTCTAGTATTGCTCTGAATTCACCTGAGCTTCCGTTAGCTGCCGTAATTATTATTTTTGCTGTCGCTAATAAGACGTAACCCTTGTCTGCTGGCACGGTGTTGGCCGATGCTGATGTTACTGCTATTTTCGAGTCAGTTGTCCTTATTGCTGTGTTGGGTGCCGTTGATTGGTTCGATTTTGGAGCGTCGACTCTGCTGTCTAAGTGCACTAATGAATTGTGCTTCTTGTTGCACTTAGTGCAGGATCTTAAGGCGCAGGTTTTTGCTGTATGATTCTGCCTAAAACAATTGACACATAGTTTATTCTTTTGCACCCAATTCAATTTTTCTGATGTGGATAATCGCAGAAATTTCTTGCAGAAATATAGCGGATGGGAGCTGATGCTGTATAATTTGCATGCATTGTTGATTTTCTGCGTAGTTGCAGCTGTAGTAAAGGCTCTTTGTGATTTCTCCTTGTGCCCGATAGCTTCCATTGATTGGAATTGAGCTTCAAGGAAGGTCAAAAAGTGTTTGATACACTGAGGCTTCTTTGGATTTGAAAGTGATCTTTCATACAAAATGTGGATGCCTCGATTCAACTTTTTGACCAATATGTGTAGTAGCATGGTATCCCAAGAAGTTGTGTCGATCCCAATATTGTTTAATGCGTGTAAGCATTCCTTTGTTGTGTCATGTAGCTGTTTAATACTTGCAGCTGATGAAGAAGCACCTGGTTGGTCTAGTAGCTGTTGTATTAATGAAGCGACCAGAATCCGTTGATTGTTGTATCTTTCTTGCAACAGGTTCCAAGCAGTAGTGTAATTTTCACCTGTGGCTGAAAGATGGCTGATCAATTTTTCAGCTTGCCCTTCTACGTTAGATTTGAGATACCACATCTTTTGTATAGCAGGAAGTTGTTGCTTGTCTACTAATTGCGAGAACAAATCAAAAAATGTTCGCCACTTTAGGTAATATCCATTAAATTTTGGAATAGAAATCTTAGGCAATGGAAGATTACTATTTTGTGCAGATCCGACGTTTTGTGGTACATTATTGGACGTCAGAGCAAAATTGTTGATAATCATTTCTTCAAGATTCTTGTATGATTCCATGTCGTACCCATCCTTCAAAGGATCTTGAACTGATTCCTATATTAAGAAGTGCAGATCTTGGATCTGCCCCCAAAGTGTTTCCTTTAGCTTCATATTAGCACCAGTCGGATTTTGAATGAGTAATCGTTGATGGGTGCCGTAGCTCAGTGGTTAGTGTGTTCGCCTTCTGATCTTTAGGTCGTGGTTCAATCCCCGGCTGATGCATAACAAATTTAATATCGATAAGATTTTTCTTTCGAACGGTACTCACCTGTCGGCAAGCAATTGGCAATTCTTCCGACAGTAATAACTTGCCATGAAAAAGCTTCTAAAAGAACTCTGTGACAAAGCTCAGAAAAAGTGATATCACAAGTGTTCTGCCGTTCGGAACCGGCTAAAATAAGTAGGTCCCTTCTAATACTATCCAAAATTTAAGACGCACAACAGTAATGGAAGAGAAGTTCGGACAATGAGCCGTTTGGGCCTTTAAGTGCCACATATTTATTTTTTTTTCTATTTTTAATCGTTTGAGAGATTGCATCATTACTATTTGTCTTCTAATCGAAGAAGTTGTTGAAGGTAGAGGTGTTGTTGTGTCGCTGTTATGTGCAATAGTTGTCCTGATTGACACAGTGGGCTTTCCGGCTGCTGGCTTATTTGAAGTCTCAAATACGGCTGATTCAAATATTTCTCGGTACTTAACTGTGAGTTCCGATATTTTGTCGTAGTGCCCTTCGGTGAAGTATGTGTGGTCCCTTGGAATATTATCGAATCAGTTATCAGTGGTTTCGAATTCAGACCATGTCTTGTCTAACCTCCTAAACCGTTCCTTATAATACTCAATCGACTTCCTGGAGGCTGAGTCCTTTTTGACGTTGCGGATGATGCCCTCTATGAATTCACCAGTTGTGCGCTGACATTCTGTCAAGTGGTTAAATGAAGTCATATCCGAATACTTTTTGGAAGTTGCCATTTTGAGATTTATTGATTACTTTGTGGATTGGGAGTTGAGAGGTTAAGGGTTGCTATTACCCTTATTTCTCGATAATCAGTAAGTGTGTGTCACTTATTAGATTGAAGGACCAAAATGTGCTTTGGAGTCTTCTGTCGAATATCGGCTGATGATGACTTTTGATGTCGTCTGCTGGTTACCGGCCGATGAATGCGTTGATGCCTGTTGGTACTAGCCTTGTGCTAGATCCGATTCCAGTCTTGTGATACTAGCTTTTGCTAATTGGTATTGCAATTATTACAGAATTTTAATTGATCTTGTTATCTTGTTGTTTTGATCACGTCGGGGTCACCAAAATGTTACGTCCAAGGTGAATTATTCTCCATACTCCTTCGTTTTCAAAATGTTACGTCTAGTCCCGCAAACACAAGCATTTCGCCTGGAATGCTCTAGACTTTGTAACTCTTTCAAAAGGTAAACACAGACACTTGAACCTGGATTACTTATGGTAAAAAAAGAATGCAAACACAGGCAAACTAATGATTGGTGATCAAATGAACATCGGCTGCTGTAAGAATTGCCTGTTATTCCTTTTTGAAATTCGGTCTCCCGGACAATGATAATATCGCTTGGAAGTTCTCTCCATAATTTTAAGAGCTTCGTTGTATCGCTCCTGGAAGGCCTCTGAAATAACATTAAGGTTTTGTCAATTACATGTTCTATAGGGGTTTTTGTGAGAACTAAGCATCATTAGGTACTCATTTCTAATAGCTGCTGTTGTTATAAGGTGCCGCCCAGATCTCTTCGTTGTAGTTCCCATCTACGAAAACCGTAGAGCCAACCCATCGCCCAATAGTGTGGCTCAGCACTTCCTTACATATTGTTCTGCAATATTCGCAGCAATATTTGTGAGATCATATATCTTATGTAGGGAAAATATCACATTAAATTTAAATTACAAGAAAACACAGATGTTTTCTTACCAAATTGTTAAAAATGTCGTGGTTTGCAGCTTTTCTTCGAAGGCATCAGAATCTTTAGTGCTGCACATCACTTCCTTCGGAAGTATTGTTGGTGTTGTTTCAGGTCTAGCCTTTTTCGAACGACTTTAGCGGGAATTGAGTCCCTCTACTGACATCCGAGCTATGTTAGTAGTTCATTATCTTCTCTTGAGTTTTTTCAATTGCTTGTAGGAGTTGTAGAAGAACGTTAACGTTAACGTTAACGTTTTTATCTTTTTTCTATGAGTACATACAGTCACCAAGTTTTTGTAATTCTTCTTACATTAATATTTTGACACTAGGTAATTTTGACACTACTTTAATATGTTTTGACATAAGCTTGGTATGATAGGAGAAAATATTTTACGATTGCCGTACTTTGTTAAATATACTATGAGCTGTATGTTTAAGACTCGAAGATGTCGAAACCGAAAAAAAAGAAATAAGCAAAGAGTATTAACGGAAGTGTCCGAATTGCTGGAGTGCTATTTTAAGGGGGATAGCTCTTTGGAAACGAATCTTGAATTTAGCACAACTAGCCAGCAACACATTTTTGATTAACATAGACGTGTTTCTCTAATAGAAATTGATAAATTCTTTGGACAAGAAGAAGAATACGCAAAGAAGAAGAAGCAAACGTGTAGAAATTACGTTGTGGCGATTGAAGAGAATGTGCCAGCGAAATCAGTTACTAAGTTCCTAAACATCTTAAAGCCAATGATACCATATCTACCCAGTGATGTTAGAACATTGAAAAAGACACCAAGATTTGTCCCCAAATTTCCAATGGAAGATGGATCGTATGTACATTATGGAGTAAAAGATAGTCTAACTGATTTTTTATGTAGTGGAGACTTTGCTAGGGAGTTATTGGAACTCAATTTCAATATTGACGTTCTACCACTTTCTAAAAGCTCAGGAGCTCAGGTGTGACCGATATTATTGAACGTAACTGGATCAGAAACAGTATTACTTGGTTGGTTTATATGAAGGATATTCGAAACCAAGACACAGAACTAGGTACCTTTTTCGAAACAGTTAAGGTGTTCTTTATTAAATCATAAGTGCAACATTCAATTTCAGCTTATTAAACATGTTCGTGGAAGAACTCAGAGATATAGTTGAAAATGGACTGGAGTGTAATTGGAATTATTATATAGTTCAAATTGGAGTATTTGCGACGCTCCAGCACGAGCAATTGTCATGGGCATAAATGCCATTACGGTTACTATAGCTGTCACAAATGCATCCAACGGGGAGAAAGATTCCATAACAGAACTAATGAAAGTTTTAGAAATTGAAGATATCCAGACCATCATAACGTTCAACAGCCAACTAAGTTGGAATTATTACACTTTGACATCATTAATCAATTTCCAATTGATTATATGCATGCAGTATGCTTGAGCGTCACGAAATCCTTGATAAAAGCTTGGGTAAAGGATAGGAAACAAATATATTCTCTTACTGTTAAAGAAATTAATCAACTTAACAATCGTTTTGAAAAAAATTGTGAGTTCGAAAATATATAACCGTCCTAAATCTTAGCTTCGCAATACGAACTTTGCTGTCTGACAATAGAGAGTATTACCACGAAGCCGATAAATTAATAAATGACTTTCTTGACAAAGTCGCTGTTTTTTACAATAAGTCTTTTCTAAGTTATAATATGCAGTGTTTGAAAAATATCCCGAAAAAAGTCAATTCACCAACCAAATATGTATATAAAAGAGCAATAGAAAAGAGTATATCTGAATTTTGTGGTTTGTAATAATAAACAATTTTCAAATAATAAAAACGGTTTACTATACAGCCTACTGACCTAAGACGTGCAAGAGCTGACATGAGTTAATATATTCTGAACGTAGTTCTGTATACGTACGAGTTCACCATAACGACGTGGAGTTGATCTCTATTCGATCTAAGTCGGAACGACGTTGCGTATTTTATGAAAAAACGACTTCGATTTGTGGGTGCCGTAGCTCAGTGGTTAGTGTGTTCGCCTTCTGATCTGTAGGTCGTGGTTCAATCCCCGGCTGATGCATAACAAATTTAATATCGATAAGATTTTTCTTTCGAACGGTACTCACCTGTCGGCAAGCAATTGGCAATTCTTCCGACAGTAACAACTTGCCATGAAAAAGCTTCTTAAAGAACTCTGTGACAAAGCTCAGAAAAAGTGATGTCACAAGTGTTCTGCCGTTCGGAACCGGCTAAAATAAGTAGGTCCCTTCTAATATTTTCCAAAATTTAAGACGCACAACAGTAATGGAAGAGAAGCTCGGCCAATGAGCCCTTTGGGGCTTTAAGTGCAACATATTTATTTATTTTTTTTTTTTTTAACTCGTTTCCAAAAGATGCCATTGAGGAAAATTGGTATATGCATATCCCAGTGTTTTTGGTATTTATCTACGACTTTTCTCAAATATTCCGGTTAAATTGTTCTACCATGCCATCAGATTGTGGATGCAAAGGTGTTGTACGAGTTTTGTATATACCCAACATACGGCACATTTTTTGGAATACAACTGATTCGTAATTTCGACCTTGGTCTGAGGTTAACTCCATCGGTACACCAAAACGAGTAATTGGTTGACGAATACATTCGCAACAGTACTAGCTACTTGATTTGAAATGGGGTATACTTCAGGCCATTTACTGAAGTAATCTATAGCCACCAGAATATACTTGCTCCCTACGTTGCTTGTTGGAAATGGTCCAGCTATATCCATAACAATTCGCTGAAATGGAGTACCCACAGTGTATTGGTGAATTTTTTTTCGACTTTTCATAGTGAGACCTTTGGCCATTGCACATTGCTCACACTTTCGAATGCAATCAGTGATATGATCATGGCATCCAACCCAATAAAATCGTTTCTTTATTTTCTAGACGGTTTTGGTGATGCCCAAATGCCTTCCACTGGAAGCACTGTGATACTCAGCTATCACTTCGTTTATTCTTGCCTTGAATACCACTAGAAGATCACTACTGATTTTTGCATCTTCACTTCCCCATGCTCGGAACAGATATCCATCTGTTAAGTGCAGGCTTTGCCGCTGCACCCAGTATGCTTTTGCTATTAGTAATTTCTTGACAATATGGACGTATGTCCTGCCAATTTTATTCCATGATCTTTAAAAGATCTGGGTCGATCCACTAATCTTCTTGCACTTATGCGATGGTCCATTACTCCTCCGGCCAGATATTCGTAAGTCGTATATCGACAATGTAATCCTTGCTTTCCACTCGAGAACAATGCTTACATTCCATTTTGCAAGGACGACAAGATAAATCATCCGCGTTATCATTATGTCCTCCTTTACGATGCTCGATTGTAAAGTCGTAACTCTACAGCCTTTCAATCTTAACTTCTCGCCTGAAGAGTGAACACTTTTTCGGATTCAGTTTAAGCCCTGCACTTTTCCAGGTGATCGATAAAATCTTTCCCATTACGATAATGTCATCGAGGTACACCAAGTACTTTTTCCAGTCTGGTCCTCTGAGTACACGTTACATCAACCGTTCGAAAGTAGCCGGCGCATTGCATGAGCCAAATGGCATCACTCTGAACTGAAAGCTGTTTTCACCTTGCCCACCTCACAAAGTTCCACTTGCCAGTAGCCACTTTGCAGGTCAAGTGTTGAAAACCACTTCGCACCATATAGAGTGTCCGGAGTGCCATTGATTCTTGGCAGTGGATAGCTAACTTTTTCGTGATATCATTTAGCTTCCTGTAACCCAAACAGAATCGTGTACTTCCATCCTTCTTCATTACCAGTACAAATCTGCTGGAACCTATTGTCGTTGACATGCCAGTATTCGTTTGATGTTTCCACAACGCTTGTAACTGATATTCAATGGTAACTCAATATTTGAATAGCGTAGTATCCGTTGATTTAAGTATAACGTAAATCTATATTATCAATCATAAAATCAACATCAATTATTACGTTGTCGATAATGTCGGCCACAATGAATTCATGTTCCGACGTGCAATTTGCAATAGAAACTCGTTTTTCATCTTACCCAGAATCTGTGCATCCTCCTCCGTTGCCGTACGCAATTTTATACCTAGTAAAGACTCAAACCTCTTCACGAAATCGCTGTTGATTATAGAATGTGATGCACTAGTATCCAGGATTAACATGAACTCCATATTGTCCAATTTTCCATCAATAGTCAAGCTGCTTGGCACACAGTGTAGTTGTGAAATGTAAGTGATGGGGCAACCTACTGTTGGGGTCAGGTCACGCCCCGCTGTACTGACTCGATTTAGTTTAACGATGGATTTGTGTTAGCGGAACGATCGATGTCCACCTTATT